>PVHX01017508.1:17822-39896 GCA_004024805.1 Geosciurus inauris | reverse complement strand
TTTTTTTGGTACCAGGGATTGAACTCAGGGGTACTCGACCACTGAGCCACATCCCCAGCCCTATTTTGTGTTTTATGTAGAGACAGGGTCTCACTGAGTTGCTTGCTTAGCGCCTCGCCGTTGCTGAGGCTGGCTTTGAACTCGCGATTCTCCTGTCTCAGCCTCCCTAAGTGCTGGGATTACAGGCTTGAGCCACCGCACCCGGCTCCAGTTTTGTTCTTAATATCCTCTGAAGGCCTTCAGGGCACCTGACTTGTGTTAAGGAAACCTTTACTTGAGCTGTATTTGGGGAGCCTTTGGGTGAAGGTCAGGGCCATCCTTAACACTGTCTTGGATCTTCTTTTTTGTTAGTATTGATGAACTTTGAATTTATAGAGCCAGTCCCCGTTGAAATCTGGGAGGAAAATCACAGCTCACTCTGTCTTGGTTGGAAAGACTAGTGGCTGAAACCATAAATGGTTTGTAGTAGCTGGAGCTACTTCTCCATCTGTTTGTGTCAGGAAGGTGTTAACAGGATAGCCTCTCATCTCCAGGGCTGACTAATTGTGAGATCTTTTTCCTCTTGGTGAGATATAGTGAAAACTGTTCAATTCTGACCAGGGAAAAGATCCAAACCACGCTTCAGGGTGCCCAGGTGGTTTTCAGAATGAGCTAGATTCTTTTTTTTTTTTTTTGGTACCAGGGATTGAACTCAGGGGCACTCGACCCCTGAGCCCTATTTTGTGTTTTATGTAGAGACAGGGTCTCACTGAGTTGCTTAGCAGCCTTGTCATTGCTGAGGCTGGCTTTGAACCTGCGATTCTCCTGTCTCAGCCTCCCTAAGTGCTGGGATTACAGGCTTGAGCCACCGCGCCCGGCATAAGCTAGATTCTTATCGCTCTAGGGCCCTTACATTGCAGACATGTATGGAGTGAAGACTGGCCTCCAGGACCTAGAAATCAGTAATTCCTACCCATCGTCCTACACTCTCTGGGCTCCCGTTTCCCCACTGTCTGTTTTACCTTCATTTCCCTCCTTTCCACCCACACTGGAGTAGAGTGAACAAGCAAGAGCTTATCAGGAATCCTGGAGGCAGCTGATCTTCACAGGGCATTTTCTGGCTTACTGCCACAAAGCAGGATTTACCCTAATACCCGAACATTGCAGGAGGTGGGCCCTTGGGAGCTGCCCTTTCAGCACTGTTTAAGGACTTAAATTGGGCCGGGAAGGGGAGCAGGCAGGGCAGAGCCCAAGGACAACAAATCTGATGTCCCCCATGACTCCTGTAGCCATAGAAGTTGTCGACTGGCTAGCAAATTGGTGGGGGAGTGGGATCTTAACCCTTAATTACTTCTTTCAAATCCCTCTGCAACCTTGTCTCTCCTAAGCTGTCTTATTGACCTCTTGGGAAGTTTTGTCCCCAAAACAAGTTCCTAAAGTAAGAAGCAAAATGATAGTATTTGTTTGTTACTCCCTCTGCAGCAACAATGAAACGTAACTTTGTGACATATGAGGGACTTGTTTACTTCTTTGTTGGTATAGAAAATTTCTAGAAAAGAGGGTGTGCATGAGTATTTTGTGATTTTTTTGACTCCCATCAAAAAACTCAACATAACCTGTAAGCATCTGACTTATTAACATTTTACGGTTTGGGGGTTTTTTGTGTTTTTTTCCCCCCTCCTTGCAAAGTCATTTTTTCTAGCCCTTATGCCCCATTCCCTGTAATAAGTCAGTTTGGTTTTAGGGGAAATTCTATTAAGACAGGCCCCAAACCAGAGGTGCCCTAATTGAACCCATTGATGTCAGTAGTCATCCTTCCTTAACTCAGGGTGTACCCACTCATACCATCTGACCTTTGGGAGAGGAAAATTAAATAGATTAAGTAATCCCAGCCACAGTTTTCTGACTATAGCCACATTATCCTTTTAGTTATTTGTCACATTGGGTTTAACTGTGTAACCTATAGGTTGTGTAAAGACCATTGATTATCTTCTGGGCAGAGAAGGAATAAAGCCACTACACCCATTTCTTGATTTAAAGGAGAAAGGTCAGTTGGGTGCAAATGGAAAGGAATTGTATTGCCATCTGCGGGGGTCATCAGCAGTGAGGTTAGGTGGAGAGCAGTAGCCATGAATTTGTTCAAAGCTACTGTCAATGTGTGTGTACAAGGAGGAGATTATCCACAGGTCAAGGAGCCACATTCTCAAAGATTAGCAGAAGTTTATAAATTCTGTTGGACTCTGTTTTTGTTTTTTTTTTTAATTTTTTTAGTTGATTGACCTTTATTTATTCATTTATTTATATGTGGTGCTGAGGATCGAACCCAGTGCCTCCCACATGTGAGGCAAGCGCTATACCACTGAGCCACAATCCCAGCCCCTGTTGGACTCTATTTTTAAATAGTCTCCTCTGCTAGACCAAAGATTTAAGGATCCCCTGCTAATGCTTACAACTAGAGTTGACTCGTACAGCGAAGGCATAAGATGTGCTTAATGTAGCATCCACAGGGCAGTCAGTCTTAAGTCTCAAGCCAAATCGAATTCCGTATCTATAAAAGGCCCATTCAACCTCAGGACCATAGCAAGGACATTTTGAAAGGGTGCCATTAGCTACCAGGCACATTTCTTAGCACCTGGAAAATTACTCATTACAGGATTGTCTATGTGTGTGTTAGTATATGGAGCACACACACTGTGTTTTCTCCATTCTAGAGGTAGTCCTGGTAAAGGCCTTTTAGGTAGGTAGGTAACCAAGCCACATGTGCCGCTCTTCTCACTGTCACTTGGTTTGTAAAAAATAATGAGTGAATCTTTAGCTCAGTTATTACTTCTTTATTTTTTTTTCCTTTTTTGTATTTTATCAGAATAATCAGAAAAATAATTATTAAGTATGGTGGTACATGCTGGTAGTCCCAGGCATGTACCTGAGAGGCTGAGACAAGAAGATGACTTGAGCTCGTGAGTTCAGAATAGTCTAGGCAACATAGTGAGACTCTGTCTCAAAAAAAAAAACAAAAACATGAGTGTGTATGTATATAAACCATCCTAAATTAATTTTAAGAACATTCCTTCCTGAATCTCTCTTTTTTTCTTCATTGCTGGGGATTGAACCTAGGGCCTTGAGCATGAGCTCTACCACTGAGTTCCATCCCCAGCCCTTTTAATTTTGAGATAGGGTCAGAGTCTTGCTGATTAGCCCAGGCTGGCCTCAAATTTGCAACTCTTGTGAATTACAAGTATGCACTACCATGCCCAGCTGTGTCCTTTTCATAAGCCCTTTTTTGACATTCCAGATGCAGATTCTGGTAACAGCAGCAGCAGTTAACATTTATGAGCTTGCACCATGTCAAGCATTTTGTGTCCACCATGTCTTTTGTGCAATGTTTAAATGTTTATTTATTCATGTATTTATTTGCAGTGCTGGGGGTGGGGCCTCATGCATGCTAATAAGCAAGCCATTTTAGCACTGAGCTACACCCCAGCTCCCGTCATCTTTTTTAATCTCCCTAATTAGTTAAATTTAGGTGCTCTTTTTAAGCCCAGATCTAGAGAAATTATTAAACAGTGGCATCAGGGCTCAAGACCAAGGCTTTCTAAGTGAAATTCCATGCGTTTCATCCCTCTCCTGCCCTGCCCCTATCTCTAACTGAAAGTGCTTCTGAAACATCTTACAAGTAGGCAGTGAAAGAGACCAGGAAGTTTTTGCCTCAGCCCAAACTCTTGTCACAGCCAGACTTCCCCTGAGAAAACACTAGCTTGGGAAGATGTTGAAAGGAGAATCTCTCCCTTTGAGAAAGGGAGATCTCTTTAATGGTGATTTATATAAGCTAGAAGGAAGTTATGTACCTGCGTGTTCAAGATTTCCCTCTGCCCTGCTCCCTCCATCTGAATACACTTTAGATTTCCTTAACAATGCCAGTTTTAACAGTGGTTTTAATTAGATGAATTAAGAATGTTCTCTGATGTTATCACCCCCTCCCGCCCCCCTGTCACCTCCAGTTCCCCATTACTGTGAGAATGCTGTGGTTTCCATGGTAATAGGACTACCAGCCCAGGTTGCCTTTCACTGGTTGTTTTGGTCAGAGGAAAGTTATGGATAGTCCTTCCCAGTGTGTTTGGCTCTGGAGGGGCCTTCGCTAGGCTAACATCTAAGCAGTGAGGTTCAAAGTGGCTCTGAGAGCGCAGCAAGTCTACGCCTGGTGTTTATTAAAAGAAACCTAGCTCTCACCAAAATTAAGAGGTCCTCCCCTCCCAGCTTCCCTGAGTTCTCAGATATGAGCTGAGAGTCAGCCTATTTCCAGCCTAGTGGCTCCTCTCCTCCCTGTTTCTCCCTGGAGTTTGTTATTCTTGGTAACAAATTGTTTCTCCTCCCATTCTCTTTTCTTCCCTTTTCTCCCCTACTCAGAGAGTTTTCAACGTACTTTATCCCATGCCTGCTGATCAGCGAAGACATGTCAGCATCAACTCTGCCCGTTGGCTGCCTGAGCCAGGACTTGGCCTGGCCTATGGCACCAACAAAGGAGACCTGGTGATCTGCCGACCAGAGTGAGTTGGTGAGGGGTGAGGGGTGGAGAGTATCTGGGCCAAGACCTGAAATAAGTAGCAGTCACCTGTGGGCCTGGCCAGTTGGGAGTGGGGGTGGGGGGCTTTTAGATCAAAATCCTGCTAGAGCTGGGTGTGGTGGTGCATGTATATAATCCTAGCACCTTGAGAGGCTCACAAGTTTTTGGCCAGCCTCTGCAATATAGTGAGATTGTCTTAAAAATTTTTAAGAAGCTGGAAGAGTGGTTCAAATCTGTAATCCCTGTGACTCTGGAGGCTGAGGCAGGAGGGTAGCAAGTTCAAGATCAGCCTTAGCAACTTAGTGAGGCCCTAAGCAACTTAGGGAGACTCTGTCTGAAAATTTAAAAAATAAAAAGGGCTGGGATGTGGCTTAGTAGTTGAGCAACCCTGGGTCCAATCTCCGGTACCAAAAAATAAATAAAATTTTTTAAAAAAATCTTTAAGGATGTGGCTCAGTAGTTAAATGCCCTGGATTCAATCCCCAGTACCAAAAAATAAAATAAAATAATAATAATAGTAATACTACTACTAATAATAAAGCCAGTCTGGACACAGTGGCACATGCCTGTAATCCCAGCACTTTGGGAGGTTGAGACAGGAGAATCGGGAGTTCAAAGCCAGCCTCAGCAAGGCGAAGCACTAAGCAACTCAGTGAGACCTGGTCTCTAAATAAAACACAAAATAGGGCCCGGCATGTGGCTCAGTGGTCAAGTGCCCCTGAGTTCAATCCCTGGTACCAAAAAAAACAAAAAAAAGCTGGGTTGCACACCTGTAATCCCAGAGGCTTGGGAGGTTGAGGCAGTAGGATCCCGCGAGTTCAAAGCCATCCTCAGCAAAAACGAGGTGCTAAGCAAGTCAGTGAGACCCTGTCTCTAAATAAAACACAAAATAGAGCTGGGCGCGGTGGCGCAAGCCTTTAATCCCAGCACTTAGGGAGGCTGAGACAGGAGAATCAGGAGTTCAAAGCCAGCCTCAGCAATGGTGAGGCACTAAGCAACTCAGTGAGACCCTGTCTCTACATAAAACACAAAATAGGGCTGGAGATGTGGCTCAATGGTCGCATACCCCTGAGTTCAATCTCCAGTACCCAAAAAAAAAAAAAAAAAATAGGGCTGGGGGTGTGGCTCTGAGTTAATCCCTGGTACAAAAAAAGAAAGAAAGAAAGAAAAGCACTGGGGATATAGCTCAGAGGTAGAACACCCTTTGGTTTTATTATCCCCAATACAAAAAAAAAAAAAAATCCTGCTAGAGCCTACTGCATTCTCAGGCTGCTTTTTGTCAAATGACGGTTTTAATACTTGGGAATCTAAGGCGGGAGGATCTTGAGTTTGAGGCCAGACAGGCAAATGAGCAAGACCCTATCTCAAAATCTATAAAAAGGGCAGGGTTTATCTCAGTGGTAGAGCACTTCTCAGCATGCATAAGGACCTGGGTTCAGTCCCCAGCGCTGGAGGTGTGGGGGGTACTGCTTTAGGGATAGTATTCTCTTTAAGCCAGTATTAAGATAGTATTCTCTTTGTTTCCTTTTGTTCTTTGGTTTCCTGGTGATAGTAAAGTCCCTACAGGCAAAAGGATAGACATCAAATGTACTTTTTTTTTTTTTTAATTCAACAGGTGGTCTTGGGTTTATGTAAATGTCATGGACATTAACTTAAGAAATAAAATTGGAAATAGTCTATTGTTAAAACCCTAATTTTTCAAGCCACTGATCTCTAACAGAATGATCCATGTCCTGCCTGTTTTCTTTTCTGCTTGAAGCTTTAGCTCATAATAGTAAAAGCAGATTGAAAGGCTCAATTTAAAGTCAAAGTGAAACCTGGTGTGGTGGCACACACTTATAGTCTCAGTGACTTGGGAGGCTGAAATAGCAGGATCACTTAAGCCCAGGAGTAAGTCTAGCCTGGGCAACCTAGTGAGACCCTGTCTCAAAACAAACTAACAAACTCTTTTTAAGATAAAGTCAAGGTGATTATTATCTGGTCTTTAAGTAGGGAGTAGGAAGGGACTGGGAACCAAAGCATTTCTGTCCTGATGTCCTTTCCCTTTCTCTGGAAAGGAGTACATCCAGGCCTTCGTTTACTCAAGACTCTGGGAATTGGCCAGATTTGTCATCAATTTCCATACCCAGCCAGGTGGGGAGCAGGAAGCTCTGCTTCATTGCAGATCAGGCTGATTGCTGTTCAGGACACTGCAGGGTTCCAGCTGACTAAATGCCACTTCTGCCTCCAGGCTGCTCTTTACTTGATGTGGTCTTCTCCCAGGGTGTTCTGCAGATCAGAGTGTGGTGCAACTGGTCTAGTAGGGTCTCTGACTGTTGGGAGTATCCACATTGCCTTTATTTTGTGTGGGAGGGGATTGACCCCAGGGGTACTTTATCACTAAGATACATCCCTAGCCCTTTTTATTTTTTATTTGAGACAGGGTCTCACTAAGTTGCTGAGGCTGGCCTTGAACTTGAGATCCTCCCACCTCAGCCTCCCAAGTCATTGGCATTAGAGGCATGCACTACCACACCTGGCTCATCACACCGTCTTTCCATGGGGCCCCATGGTGGTTTTTGCTAGATTGTATATTTGGATCAGTTCTTGGGTAGATGACTGGTGATTGAGCTTGTCAGCTAAGTTAGGTGGGTGTCCCCAGAGGGAGAACCTGGTTCTTTTTTTTTTTTTTTTTGGTACTGGAGATTGAACTCAGGGGCACTCGACCACTGAGCCACATCCCCAGCCCCATTTTGTGTTTTATGTAGAGACAGGGTCTCACTGAGTTGCTTAGCACCTCGCCGTTGCTGAGGCTGGCTTTGAACTTGTGATTCTCCTGTCTCAGCCTCCCTAAGTGCTGGGATTACAGGCTTGCGCCACCGCGCCCGGCTGAGAACCTGTTCTAAGAGAAGGTGTTGCATTCAATCTTGGATTTTTGGAGCCTCTCTCAAAGAGAGTGTACTGTCTAGGCCTGGATTAATCAGCCGTTCTTGAAGCCAGGACAGTGCTTTGTCTTGTCAGCCACTTGCTTTTGAGGGTCTGTGTCCAGAAAGCATCTTTCACTCTCTCTCTCTCTTTTTTTTTTTTTTTTTTTTGGTACTGGGGATTGAACTCAAGGGCATTCGACCATTGAACCACATCCCCAGCCCTATTTTGTTTTTTATGTAGAGACAGGGTCTCACTGAGTTGCTTAGTGCCTCGCCATTGCTGAGGCTGGCTTTGAACTCCTGATTCTCCTGTCTCAGCCTCCCTAAGTGCTGGGATTACAGGCTTGAGCCACCGCGCCTGGCTTCTTTCACTCTCTTATGTCTTTCTAGAACACAGCCTGCCTCTTTCATGACTCTGCCACTCTGAGCCCAGAAGGTTGACCTATCAGTTTTCACTCTTTCTCCCAGCCTGTCAATGATCCAGTCCTGAAAACCAAACTCATTTAAAATTCTGATGAAATCTGTACTCTTAGGGTTGTGGCTCAGTGGTAGAGTACTCGCCTGACACAGGTGAGGTCCTAGGTTTGATACCCAGTACTGCAAAAAAAGAGAAAATTTAAAAAGAAAGCAAGCCGGGTGAGGTGGCACAAGTGTGTAATCCCAGCACTTAGGGAGGCTGAGGTAAGAGAATCGCGAGTTCAAAGCCAGCCTCAGCAAGGGCGAGGCACTAAGCAACTCAGTGAGACCCTGTCTCTACATAAAACACAACATAGGGCTAGGAATGTGGCTCAGTGGTCGAGTGCCCCTGAGTTCAATCTTCAGTACCAAAAAAGAAAAAGAAAGCAGTGTACTCCTTTACAGAAAAATATACCATAGGAACACACACACACTTTGGTGATTCTGTCAAGCTCTGGGTAGAGTATAGCTCTGGAGTGCGTGTAGGAGGGTCAGATGGTTGGTGCAATGAGAAGTGAGAGGATAAGTGGGGATGGGTTCTTCTGAACAGTCCATGATGGACCTCTGGCCTAAATAGGGAAGCAGGAGCTCAAGGTGGTTGTCTTTTCATAGGCGGCTGCCTAGGCTTGCTGCCTGTCCCTGGGTAATGTAGCTCCCTGACACACCCATTCCTTCCCAAGGGCACAGGATCCAACCCACCATCTGGGCCAAGATTGCAGCCCTCCCTCTGAAACAGGTGGTTGTCTGCCTTTGTCCAGGCATAGGCAGCTGCACCTCATTTTGTGCTCTCTCAGTACTGCTCTTGATTCTCCTCTATTGTCTTACCCTCAGCACTGTCGCCAAACACAGGGAACGAGCTCTGAGTATCTCTTGGTACTAAAACCCCACTTGACAGCAGACAAAGGTGTCAGAGAATACTCCCTCTCTCCAGGGAGAGAATTCTTAGGACACATGAGAATACAAACAACTGGCCCTTCAGCCCCTGTACCCAGCCTTCCCAGTGACTGGTAGCCCACCACCCTACCCTTGCCAGCAGTGTGGCTTGCCTGTCTCTTTGGTTTGCTCCCCCGCCTGCTCTTCTCCCAGGTGGCTGCTGCTGGGCCTGGGGCTGACTGCCATAGGTATGGGGGGTGCTTGCTCACTTCCAGCTTCATAGATCAGTCCTATAAATGGAGACGGAAGGGAGGCGTTGATAGGAAGACCACTGCTTTTCAGAGTCAGTTCAGAACATAGAATGGAGGCACTAGTAGCTGAAGGGAAGTAGACTGAGAAGGGGTATGTAGCATGTGGGACTTTTTTTTTTTTTTTTTTGTCATTTTATTTATTTATATGTGGTGCTGAGAATTGAACCCAGTGCCTCTCACATGGCAGGCAAGTGCTCTTTCACTGAGCTGCAACTCCAGCCCACATGTGGGACTTCTGACAGCCCCAACTCTGTCCCTTTAGAGTAAGCTACCACTGTAAATAGTAATTATAATCAAGCATCATGGCCCAAGGAGGGGAATGGCCCACTTCTGAATGAAAGGGGGAGCCGGAATGGCTGCAGAGAGTACACCTCCAGACCTGACCCATGAAAGCCAGGTGCCGACTCTAATGCTGGTCTCTTGGGATCAGTCCTTCTTTCCAAGTAGACAGTCATGTGGTCTAGGCCTCTACAGCTGCGTAACTGATAGATGGAAGAAGAGTGTTGTCAAAGAGATAATATTCCCCAGACGTTAGAAAGTTCAAGAAACTTGTGAGAAAGTTCTCACAAGTTGTATAGAGAAAGTACAGGGACCACTGAGGAAGCCAGGCTGGCTTCTTCGTATTTAAGGAGCCCATGAAGTTCCCAGCAGTGAAGAAGTTGTTGAGCTCAGCCCAGCTCACAGGTGCTGCTGAAGGAGGTCAGGTATTAAGTGGAAGTCCACTTGGACAGGCTATTCCTGACTGGCCTTCCCACTCTTCTTCATCCCTTTGTTTGTCTTAACTCCTAGGAAGAATCTAGACCAAACGGTGACTCATTTTTCACCAAGAACCAAGAAGAAGTTGGTTACAATCATTCTTTACTTTAAAGACAGAAACCAGTAACGTTGGACACTGAACACTAAGACTTAGTAGACAGAGGCATTATCTTCAACTGTGTTCCTTGGTACAGTGCTAGGAATTGAAATCAGTCAACAGGTCCTGACTACAGATGTAGAGTACATTGGATTAGAGTTAGACCTGTTTGTGGAGAGTAACCTGGGTTAAAAAGCGACAGTGGAGCCGGGCACAGTGGCGCAAGCCTGTAATCCCAGCACTTAGGGAGGCTGAGACAGGAGAATCAGGAGTTCAAAGCCAGCCTCAGCATCGGCGAGGTGCTAAGCAACTCAATGAGACCCTGTCTCTACATAAAACATAAAATGGGGCTGGGGATGTGTCTCAGTGGTCGAGTGCCCCTGAGTTCAATCTCCAGTACCAAAAAAAAGCAAGAGTGGAACAACATATTGCTACAGTGGCTGGAGCTCCTGTTCTCTTTGCTGGTCGACTTCTTAATTGAGTAGCCCAAGCTATGCATGGGTGCCCACACCTGTAAGCCCAGCCACTCTGGTGACTGAGGCCTGAAGTTCCAGGCCAGCCTGGGCAACTCAGTGAGATCCTGTCTCAAAATAAAGCCAGGCATGGTGTGTAACCCTGGCAACTCGGGAGGCTAAGGAAGAGGTCAGCCTCTACAATTTAGTGAGACCCTGCCTCAAAATAAAAAAGGCTAGAGATTCAGTTCAGTGGTAAAACACTCCTGAGTTCAATCCCCAGTACCAAAAATAAATAAATAAATAAATAAAGTAAAAATAAAAAGGACTGGGATTGTAGCTCAGTAGTAGAGCACTTGCCTAGCATGGCCAGCTCCTGGGTTCAATCCCCAGTACCACAGTAGATAGACTGATAGCCAGTCCAGTCCAGTCCAGTCCAGTCCAGTGCTTTCAGCTGATGGTACATGCTGCCTGAGTGGAACACATTTGAGGGGTAACTATCACCATATTGATGATCCCCTTTTAGCTCCTGGGCCTTCTTACAGGTTCCTTTCTGAGATTTAGAGGAAGTTTCCTGGTCAACACAGTATATGGTTTGTTTTCATTTTGGTGCAGTTTATTGTCACTAAGCAGCCTTGGCTAGCAAGAATTAACGAGGAAAGATTTGGCAGGGGCCTACATGGTGTTGCAGCCTGTCAATAAATTTTGACAAGTTTGTAAATGAAAGGCTTCCTGGCAGCTGGCTTCACATAATGCCTAATGCAGCCTGCATTCACTCACCAAAAAGTGCAGTGATGACTGTTTTGGGAGAACTCAGCGATTGACTTCTGGCTCTTTGCCTCTTTCCTAACATGAGGTCACCTACTCTCACCTTTGCCCTCAAGTGCTAGTGTTGTTCTCAGACAGCCTCAACCCCAGAGAAGCAGCTGAGTGTTTGGAGGAAGAAGGAAACACTATTTTTTATTTTTACACACACACACATTTTCCCCCACTGAACGACCATTAAAGGAATGGTCTCAAGATCACAGCAAGTCTACAGCCCAGCAGGCTTCTAACAGGAGCTGGGAAGAGGTTAGTGCAGAGCAGGAAAGGAATAGCTCTTCTGTTTTGCTGTGTCTCTCCCTGCAAAGCAATCTGTGTTCCCTGAGGTGAAGCCTGTGCCCCAAATGTTAGCCCCTGCCCCAAGCCATTCAGATCTGGGGCTGTAGGGCCTAGTCCCACTGCCTTTTGCCCAAGTTGGCACACCCTCTTGTGCAGTCTTCTCTTCTAGGTCTGTCAGGCCTTTCCTGTTTACTCCTAGGTTTAGAAAGAAAACCCTTCACTTGTCTCCCCAAACTTACCTTCTTCTGGATGGTTCTTAAACCTCCCTGACTTTGATCTGTTTACTCTCTGTGGAAGTGAGTTCTGTTAGTAAGGAGAGTGACCCAGGCCTCTAGGTTAAAAGCTGGCTTTTGCTAAAGTTTGCCACAATCACCTCACCCTGCTGTAACAAGTTGCCACAGACCAGATGCCTTGAATAACACGTTCATTTTCTCAAAACTTCTGGAAGCTGGCGTGGTGGCTCAAACCTGTAATCCCAGCACTTAGGGAGGCTGAGACGGGAGAATCGCGAGTTCAAAGCCAGCTCAGCAACGGGGAGGCGCTAAGCAACTCAGTGAGACCCTGTCTCTACATAAAACACAGAATAGGGCTGGGGATGTGGCTCAGTGGTCTAGTACCCCTGAGTTCAATCCCCAGTACCAAAAAAAAAAGAAAAAGAAAAACTTTTGGAGGCTGGAAGCCCAAGATCAGGGTACCATTAGAGCTTTCTGGTGAAGGCTATCTTCCCAGCTTGAGATGACAGCTTCCCCCCCCCCTTTTTTTTAATGTTTTTTTAGTTGTTGATGGATCTTTATTTTATTCATTTATTATTTATATGTGGTGCTGAGGATCGAACCCAGTGCCTTACGCATGCTAGGGAAGTGCTCTACAACTGAGTTACAGCCCCAGCCCCCTTCCCTTTTTTTTTTAAAAGATAGTATCTTGGAGCTGGGGCTGTAGCTCAGTGGTAGAGCGCTTGTCTAGCATGCGTGAGGCACTGGGTTCGATCCTCAGCACCACATATAAATAATAAATGAATAAAATAAAGATCCATCAACAACTAAAAAAAAAAAAAGTATCTCACTGAGTTGCCCAGGCTGGCCTCAAACTGACAATCCTCCAGCCTTATCCGATTATATTTGTGTGCAACCACTCCTAGCCTTGTGACCACTTTCTCATTGTGCCCTTGTTTGCTGGGGAGAGAAAGGCATCTCTCTCCTCCACTCCCTTGCTCCCCCTACCCCTCAGATTGGGGCCCATTCTTATGAACTTATTTAACCTTAAATAAGTTCTGAAGACCCTCAGATACACCTACATTGGGGGTTAAGGCTGCAGCATGAATTTGGGAAGCCAGCATTCAGTCCTTAACAGCTTCATAGAACATATGTATGCCCCACCCTACTTAGAACCAAAGTGTGATATTTTGAGTACCTCTTAGTATCTCTACATGGACACTGGTGATCTAATCAATGAACTCAAAAACTCCCCTTGTGCTCCCATACTTCACAGCCACCACCAGCACCCTCCTCTTAACACAGTAACTGGTACTAGGCAACTCCTCTTTGAGGAGGAATCTTTAAAGCAAAGTAGTCCAGTGTTTTGCGACTGACAACTGTCAGCCAAGACTGCTGCCTGAGGTTCCAAATCAGTATGAAAGATGAGAGGCCGCTCCTTCCCTTCTGGAAGCTGGTGTGAGATCAGAAGAAACTGCTTGGTCGTCCATGCAGGGAAAGGTGGGCAGCCTAGAGAACTCTGCAGATATAAACTGTCCCCTCTGCATAAGCAGCATAGCCTACTGCCAGTGGGTCTCTGCCCCCACTCCATTAGGAAATTAGCACATGCCTGTAGGGTCTGCATGAACTGAGCACCTTTCCCATTTGCTTGTCCCACTGACCCTGGCCAAGAAGGCTCTAAGTCCAAAAGAGAGAGTGGACCATTCCAGTTCAGTGAGGGCTTTTTTTCTACTTAGACTTTTTTGGGGAGGGCTGGGGGTGTGGATTAGTAGTAGGGATTGAACACAAGGCCTTGTACATTCTAGGCAAATGCTCTACCACTGAGCTATACCATAGACATGGCATTGCTCAGGCTGGCATTAAACTTGCAATTTTCCTATGTCAGCCTCCTAAGTAGCTGGGTTACAGGTGTGCACTGCTGTGTCAGCTCCTGTTTAGACTTCTGAAATCCAGGCAAAATAAGAATGTTAAGGTCCCTTCCTTCTTCCTCCATCCCCATGGCAATAGGGAAGGATCCAAGGGTATGACCCTGAACTCTCTTTTTCCCAGAGCCCCTGCTTCTGAGGACTGATCATGCCCTTTTTCACCTGTCCATGGCACTGTTTCTCCAGTGGGTCTTGTTCCAGCCTCTTACCTGCCATCAGCTCCTTTCTCGGTGTTGGAGAACACCAGGAACCCACTGCCTACATCTGGTATTGCTGTGTTAGCTGCCTCTTGGCCCCAAGGAGGAGTTGCTCAGGCTTTGTCTGGGGGAAGTGAGAGACTGAAGCACCATTGCAGGCATTTGGGCCCTTCGAGAGCTGTCTGAAATGCTCCGGCACTGAGCGTCTAGATGAGGGAGTATCTCTGGTACTGGTCTCAGCCCTGTCCAGAAGAGGCAGGATGGGCCAGCAGGTCACAGTCCCCAAAGCCCAGGAACTTTAAGGAGTTCTTACTACCCCTTATTAACATCTTCCACCTTTTTTTCCACTCTTCCCAACTGATTTTCAGGGCCTTAAACTCTGGTGTTGAGTACTACTGGGACCAGCTGAATGAGACCGTATTCACTGTCCATTCCAATAGCAGGAGCAGCGAGCGGCCTGGGTAAGTTGAAGGCAACTACTGGCTAGAGGCCTTTCCTTTCCTCTTTGATGGACTCTGGGGCAGTGCTCTCTGACTGTTCCTCAGGGCTCTGGGTTCTTCCACAACCAAAGCAGCTCCTCTTTATCCACTTTATGTTTTGAGCTTTTACATGCAATCTCATTTGAGAAAAGTGTTCCATGGTAAGAAAGAGAACAACATCTATCCTTTCAGAGTCTTGCTTTAGAACACCCTGCCCGCCCCCTCCCCGCATCCTTGCCATGGTGTCCAGGCACACTTACAGTGAGGAGAGTAGACAGGGCACTGGAGAAAATTGCTATCCCATGAATTCTATTCTGTGAGCCAGGGAGAATTTGGGGGCAGGGGGAGTCTCAGATGACCGGGCTCCATGGACTAAGCTGGCCAGGGCTGCAGCCCAGAAACAGGTGCTCCAGGCACCAGTGAGAGAGTAGGAATCTGGTACTGATCCTCTTTTCACTTAATTCACTGTTGAAAACTAGAATGTTTTGAGAAAAACAAAGGTTGGGTGCAGTTGCTGCTTCCTATTCGAGTTGCTCGGCACAGTTGGAAGCAAGTCCCAAATGTAGCTAGAAACTTGAGTACCTCTGGACAGTCTCTAAACTGTTGTGTTTCCTTTGCTGCCAGCTCCTGCAGTCTCAAAGGTTAATGCCTGGAAAATGCCTAAGGAAAGGAGGTACTTCCCTTGGGCCTGGGCCTTCCTTGCAGGGCAACTAGTTGTACCCCTTAACTTTAAGAGGCTGTTTTCAGAAGGCCCTAGAAGGAGGATTCCAGAACAGCCTCCTTAGAGTTCCCATGCTTTCCTCCAAAGTAGAGATCACTTGGAAAGTCCAAGGATTTAAATTGGAGTTTTATCTGCATGTAGTTAGAAGGAAGGTAAAACTAAAGAGTGGACTTCCTTACTCTTTATCCCATGGATTTTCTTAGTAGCTTCTTCTAAATAAATCTAAATAAAGGTCTTTTGAGATCAGCCCCTCAGAAATGGGCCTGTTGTTTCAGGGAGTGGCTGAACCAGGTGAATGTGCAGGTTCCAGTGGTTCTTTGGCTTTCTTTCATTGTCGCAGATCAAGGGCTGGTCTTGGAGAAGAGCGGACACAGTTAGCCACCATCAGGAGTAGCTGTGGAAACACAGGGCTCTCCTCTCAGCCTGTAGTCCTGGCTCATGCTGTACCCTGAGAATCAGCAGGAGCCTCAGAGCTCTGTGAAGGGTGCTGTCCCAAGCCTGACCTCAGTCTGTCTGTGTCTCCCTAGAACCAGCAGAGCCACTTGGAGGACAGACAGAGACATGGGTCTGATGAATGCGATTGGGCTGCAGCCCCGGAACCCCACCACCTCCGTGACATCTCAGGGCACCCAGACCCTGGCCCTTCAGTTACAGAATGCCGAAACACAGACTGAAAGAGAGGAACAGGAGCCAGGGACAGCGGCCTCAGGTCCTGGTGAAGGTAGGAGTATGCGCTGCTGGGAGGAGAAGTGTGGCTATTGGGTGGGCTGCTGGGAGCATCATCAACCCTCCCTGGGAAAGTAACCTAAGACCCCTGGCCCTCTGCATGGCTTGGGGCTGCTGGATGAGTGCTACTCCTCTAGTCAGGAAAGGGACCCCTTAGATTTGGGTAATGCCTACCTGGTGGCAGTAGGAGCCACCTCAGCCAGGAACAGGGACATTCTTTCTTGAGCTGGATCACTGTCCCATAAATTGAACTACTGTCAGCTTTGCTCAGCTTCCCCAAGTAATCTGACCCTCTCCTCCAAAACTGGAAGGTCCCAGGTTGGTTTTCTTTTTTTTTTTTTTTTGGTACTAGAGAGTGAACTCAGGGTACTCGACCACTGAGCTATGTCTCCAGCCCTATTTTGTGTTTTATGTAGAGACAGGGTCTCACTGAGTTGCTTAGCGCCTCGCTGTTGCTGAGGTTGGCTTTGAACTCGTGATTCTCATGTCTCAGCCTCCCTAAGTGCTGGGATTACAAGCGTGAGCCACCACGCCCGGCTCCAGGCTGGTTTTCCAAAGCAAGCACACAGGGCACAGCCTGGATTGCAGGTGAGGCTGCTGGCAGCTTTCCTTCCAGGCATGCACCCAGACCTCAGGCTTCCAGGGCCAGTGTGTCTCCCACCAGCTAGTGTGGCAAGTGGACGCTGCCACAGGCATAGCAGGCATAGCTCTGCCACTCCTGTTGCACCATGGTGTGCTGCTGTTTTGGCTGCAGCCAGGCATGCTGTCAGTCCCTTCCTCTCACCAAGCTCAGGTGTGGCCAGGCCAGCCTCCAAAGTGCTGGCTGTCTGTGTTGACCTCACACTTTTAACAACCAATTAGCACTTCCCAGCAGTCACCTCAGGCCATTTTGGAGCCTTCAGCAGCTGTGTTAAACAGGCTATTCTCACTCTTCATTCTCCTTACCCCCTGTCCCTAGCCCCCTTGCTGCTTCCAGCTCCAAACAAGGCAGCCTCCAAACAGACATTTCTAGGTCTGGTGGAGCCATTTGCTTTAAGGAGACCACGAGAGGAGAAGCCCTGGTGTGCATCAGGCAAAGAGTAACAAATTTGCCTGTGTTGCCCCCAGGGAATAGCTTTCTACACTGCCATCCCCCACAGGGCTCTCCCTCTCACTGCCATTAACTGAAAATTTTCAAACTCCCTTTTTGGTCTGTGGCCCAGCCCATCTCCTGCATCAGAGGCCTTTGGCTCTTTGTGGATTAGAAACCCCCTTGCTGAGGACATGCGCAGCTGGCAGTGCTGGATGAAGCAGCCAGCTGCAACTATGAGCCTCAGCAAGGAGGAGACCAGCCATCCTCCAGGCCCACTTTTGAAGATTTCTGTGGTTGCTGAGCTGCCTTGGAGTCCACTAGGCCTATTCCAGGAAGCCAGAGAGCCAGGCTCATGGGGAACCAGAGTGCCTGACCCTCTCCACTGGACAGGCAGCCATGAGAACCTCTGATGAACCCAGGGAGCATGAGGGTTACCCATGAGGGGGCTGGAAAATGAGCTTCTCCTTCCCCAAGGAGCTTGCAATTTAGAGAGGGAAACAGACACCTAAGCAGGTGATTACTTCAGTGCAATGAGGCCCACTAGCAGGTTTGTGTTCGTGGCACGTCTTGTACATGTTGAGAACTGAGGCTGGGTGAGGCGGGTGGGCAGATTACAGAGGGCCCAGGTCAGAGTGAGGCCTCGGAACTGATGATGAAGTGCAGCAGGAGTTCTGGGAGCAGGAGCTGCCAGTCCAAGAAGCACATCCCCTCGTGTCTCACCTTCCAGAGAATCCTCTGCTTTTTTTGTCCTGCTGTTTCTGGCCTGCAGTCAATTGTAAGTTCCTTTCTTTCTGTTTGAGTAGTAGGGACCGAGGGCAGGCATGCAGGAGATAAGGAGCTGTCTTTCCCAGTCTCAAGAGGCCAGGACCTCATTCCTTATAAAGGAATGTCTTTGCCCCTCATAAAGTAGGACAGGTAGTGAAGGGAGCCCGTGGCCTAGACACTGGTCAGCAGGCAGAGTAGGTAGGATAGCTTGCTCCTTCTTTATGGCCTGCAAGCCTTGCTGGCAGGTCTGGACTCCATGTCTTCAGTACACACTGGTCCCTTCCAGAAATAGGGAGGGAAGTGCAGGTTGCAGGTGAGGAATTGGCTTGGGGGGGGGGGGTGTCTGTCTTGCTTGTCTTGCAGTCTCTCTCCTGAGGCGCTTCCCCCACAGCTCATAAACCAGATTCACCACAAGGGAGACCAGGATTCAAGACTTTTTTTCTTTCTTTTTCTTTTTTGCAGTACTAGGGATTGAACGCAGAGGCACTCTACCACTGAACTACACCCAGCCCGTTTTAAATTTTGAGGCAGGGTCTCACTAAGACACCCAGGCTGGCATCAAACTTGCCATTTTCCTGCATCAGCTTCCTGAGTGCGCCACCACACCTGGCTCCTCTCCTCAGTTTGACTAAACTGGTAGCCAGGTCTACACGAACATGGATAGGAAAACCCTGGTCAAGGAGGTGAACCCTGCTGGGACTAGGTGGAAGGGGAATGTACAACCCCTCTCCACGGTGGCCAGTCTTCAGTGTGGGGTCCCCCTCTACTTGTAGTAATCACTGTCCTGTGGCTTTGCCTTTTTTAGCCTTATTCCATCAGCACCAGCCGTGTTCACGGCTACTTCTCATTTCTTGTTCAGTAAGAATTTTTCTCAAATCCATTCAGCTCTGTGTTAGCTTTCCATCACTGTGACAAAATACCTAAGAAAAATCAAAAGAGAAAAGGTTTATATTGGCTCCCATATGGAGAATGTTCAGTCCATGGTCACTAGGCTCCATTGTTGCTGGGCCTCTAGTGAGATAGGACATCGTGGTGTTAGGACACAGCAGAGGAAAGCAGCTCACCTCTTCACAACCAGGTAGCAGAGAAAGAGAAAGAAGGGGCCAGGAACAAGGTATACCCTTCAAGAGAGATATCCCCAGTGACTTACTTTCTCCAACTAGGCCCCACCTCCTAAAGTTTTTACCAGTTCCCAATAGTGCCACTAGATGGGACCAAGCCTTCAACACATGAGCCTTTGGGGGACACTCCAGATCCAAACCATAAAAAAGCTTTTCCCAGAACTTCAGAAAGAGCTCCCTGTAGGGCCATTGGCTGGTGTTGGCTTTATTGCTGATCCAGCTTTAACAAAAGAGTTTGAGTTCCTTTAGAATTTGCACTTGCCTCTGCAGCAAGCTTCCCTCTTACTGGTTAGGAGGCAGTTCAGAAAGGAAGGGATGCATTCCCTGGCTGGGCTCACTGTTCACTCCCAGCACTGGTCCATTGCCTGGCTGGCATGCAGTAGGCATGCAGGAAATGGAATGAATGGAGCTGAGGGAGTCTTTGCCTGAGCCTTAGGCCTGTTTCTTGTCTGGTAAAGATGGTAACTAGGCCAACTGCAGCAGGTTGAGCCCTGGGCCAGGGAAAAGCAAGTGTGAAAAGGGAGAGCTAGAAGATAGTGCCCCCCAAGGTCAGGATGGGCAGCTCCTCTTTGGACTCTCTGAACTTTGGTTCCCTCCTTTTTTCTTCTAGTCACTGAAATCATGAGAATTAAATGCAGTTGCAGGGCATCATGGGAAGTGGCTGATCCTACCCTCACCTTTACATCAAAAATGTCCCAGCCAGGCGTGGTGGCTCACACTTGTAATCACAGCACTTTGGGAGACTAAGATAGGAGAATCATGAGTTCAAAGCCGGCCTCAGCAACGGCGAGGTGCTAAGCAACTCAGTGAGACCCTGTCTCTACATAAAACACAAAATAGGGCTGGGGATGTGGCTCAGCAGTCAAGTACCCCTGAGTTCAATCCCCAGTACCAAAAAAAAAAAATGTCCCTTAGAGCCGGGTGCGGTGATGTACACCTGTAATCCCGGTGGCTGGGGAGGCTGAGCCAGGAGGATCACTAGTTCCAAGACAGCCTCAGCAACGGCAAGGTGCTAAGCAACTCAGTGAGACCCTGTCTCTAAATAAAACCCAAACTAGGGCTGGGGATGTGGCTCAGTGGTCAAGTGCTCCCGAGTTCAATTCCCAGTACCAAAAAAAAAGTACCTCAGGAGGCTAGGAACATAGCTCAGTGGTAGAGCACTTGCGTAGCATGTGCTGCCCCAAAAAAGGTACCTTAGAACTTGCTAAGGAAATGATCCTACATCAAAATTAAATTGTTTCCCATTTTTCAAAGATAAAAGGAATACTTGTACAACAGGGAAGAAGACATCAGAATTAACCCCTGTGGCCACCATTGCTCCTGGAAGCATTTCCCTCGGGCCTCAGTGTATTTTCCTCTTGAAGAATATGCCAGCAGCTGGACACAGTGGCATACACCTGTAATCCCAGCACATTGGGAGGCTGAGACCAGAGAATCTCGAGTTCAAAGCCAGCCACAGCAACAGTGGGGCGCTAAGCAACTCAGTGAGACCTTGTCTCTACATAAAACACAAAATAGGGCTGGGGATGTGGCTCAGTGGTCGAGTGCCCCTGAGTTCAATCCCCAGTATCAAAAAAACAACAAAAAAAAGAATATGCCAGCTGCCTTCAGTGGCTCTTAGCCTCAGCTTAACATTCCCAGGAGAGAAGCATAGCTCGTGGCTCCTCACTGAAGCTTGTCCACACCCAAGTCCCAGGAACCACTGTATGCACGTTTTAAAATGTCTCATCCAGGGCTGGGGATGTGGTTCAGTGGTTAAGCACCCCTGGGTCAATCACTGATACAAAAAAAAAAAAAACAAACAAACTCTCATCTACTCCCCGCCTCGCTTGTTTTTCTTGTGGTACTGGGAATGGAACCCAAGGGTACTCTACCACTAAGCTACACCCTCAGCCATTTTCATTTTTTAATTTTGAGACAGTTGCCTAAGCCGGCTTCAAAATTGGGGTCCTCCTGCCTCAGCCTCCTGAGTCACTGGCATTACAAATGTGCACCAACACACCTGGCTCCATCATTGTCTTTTGAGCACTTTGTATCTGGTGTTACATCAGGTACTATAAACCCAAAGGTGTTACAGAGGGAATCACACTCAGAAAATCATGTTCCGTCCCTTGAGGAGCAAGTCCAGGAGGAAGCAGACATATAAATGCCTCTGCAGCAGGGGTAACCAGCTTTCAAACCCGTTTTCAAAATTGCTGAGTCTGAAGCCCCTGTGTATAGCCTGAGAGTCCTTTTATTCATTCGTACATACATGTGTTTAACAAATATACGCTGCATGTCAGAGTGCGTGTTACACACTAGACCCAAAACCTAATGAAACTTAGTCCAAGATAGTCAATAACTAATAGAGGTGTGGAGCACTGCCACAACTTTGAGAGGAGCATCCCTTCTGGCTGTGTCAAAGGGCATAGACACTTGCCCTTGAATCTGAGAAGACCTTTGACCAAGGAGGTGGGGCAAGGGCCAAAGAGATAGAGCTTGCACATTGTGTCTCAGCGTGCATAGGCAGGGAGCAGGGTTGGGTCTGGTATAGGAAAGATTGTAACACCAGATACAAAGTGCTCAAAAGAGTGATGGAGCCGGGTGTTGGTGGCTATTACACCTATAATCCCAATGACTAAGAAGGCTGAGGCAGGAGGATTGCAAGTTTGAAGCCAGCCTAGGCAATTGTCTCAAAACTAAAAAATAAAAAGGGCTAGGAGTGTAGCTCAGTGGTAGAGTACCCCTGGCTTCCGTGAAGATGGTGGGCAGGGTGGTGTGGTCTGGAAAGTGGTAAGGACCTCAGAGGGACCTCAGTTGTCAAGCTAAGGGATGTTAACTACTTTGAGGGCTTATGGAGCTGCTAGGCTTCACAGAACATTTGTACTTAACCAGAGCCCAATTAGTCAGAGCTGAATGAGAATGACAATGCCAGCTGACAGAGGAGGAGACTGGAAGCAAGAAGACCATTAGGAAACACCGCCACAGTTCTAGAGAGGTGACCAGGGCCAGAGCCTCAGGCAAGCCATGGGAGATAGTAGAGGACCCCAACTTGAGTGCCTGCTACTGCTCCCTTAGGGCCCCAAGACAGCCTTTCATGTGCCTAGAATGACCCATGTGAAAAGTGCTGACAGTTCAGCAGGCACAGAGCCCATCATGATGAGCTCCATTGCCAGCGGGCCTCAGGCCAGCCCACTGCACATCCCAGCCCAGGCTGAGGAGATCTTCAGAGACTTCTTGTCAAGCAGTGGGGGCTGCCACAAGCACTGGGATGTCCCCAGGAGCAGGATGTCCTCACAGGGTAGAGGCTGCACTGGCACTGAGGCCTTACCGGTGGCCTTTTTCTTATCCTCTACTCCACTGTTAGAAGGTATTGCCTAGCCGG
>PVHX01017508.1:0-17722 GCA_004024805.1 Geosciurus inauris | reverse complement strand
GTATTGCCTAGAGAGACTTAGAGCCCTTAGGGTTTATTTCAGTCCAGGAAGCTGGATCTGGACTGCTCAGGAGAAAGTGAATAAGGGCAGCCACCTTGAGGGATGGAGCAGTTCCCAGAAGGCCTTGAGAAAAACAAGCTGGACATCAGCTAAAACCCAGGCAGGGCCCCTATAGCTTAGTGCTGGGGAGAGTGGTTTCAGACCTAGAGGAAGAACCATGAGCAAGCACTTGAGAAGGGGAAGAGATCTAGGCCTTAGACACAACTCAGCTGTGAAGATGACTGACCTGGAAATCCAGTGCATGAGGCAAGCAGAGAAAAGACCCAGAAGCAAGGTGTTGTTAGAAAGTCTTATAAAAGTAACTGTTGACCAGTACTCAGGAGGCTGAAGCAAAGGGATCTCCAGTTTGAGGCCAGCCTCAGCACCTTAACAAGACCCTCAGCAACTTAGACTCTGCCTCAAATTTTTAAAAATAATAATTTTTAAAAGGGCTGGGGATGTAGCTCAGTGGTAAAGCACCTCAGGTTCAATTCTTAGTACCCCATGATTGTACTACTCCCCTCCCGCATTGCTGAAAAAAAAAAAAAAACTTGGTGACACATACCTATAATCCCAGCCACTTAGTAGACTGAGGCAGGAGAATGAAAAGTTTGAGGCCAGCCTCTGCAATTTAGTGAGACTTTGTCTCAAAAAAAAATGAATTTTTAAAAAGGATGGAGCTCAGTGGTACAGTGCTTATCTAGCATGTATCAGACCCTAGGTCCAATGCTTAGTACCCCAGAATAAATAAATTAGCTAGCTAATTAACTTAAAATAAATCAAAGTAGTTGCTGAAAAGTACCCTTAAAAAACAAAACAAAACAAAACAAAACTGTCGGGGCTGGGGTTATGGCGCAGTAGCCTCATTTGTTCAAGGGCCTCGGCCAAGGCCAGCCAGTCAATAAGTGGCAGAGCCTAGATTTGAGCAAAGTCTTGTCTGTTCCCCAAAAGGGAATGCCCTGAAAGGAAACAAAATCCCTTTCTCCCTCCCTAGAGGTGCAGGTTGGAGCCTCATACCTGGGCTGGACAGTTGGCTGTCTCTGAATAGATGGTGTCAGGAGACATCCAACCCCAGGAGAACAGTACCTATGAGAAGAGACAAGGGAGGCCGGCAGCACTCTTCCTAGGGAGCAGTTAAAACCCCAAGCTTCCTCCTGGGCTTTTAGGAAGTAACATAAACAGAACAACATTAAAGGAAAACAGTGCCAAAATAAAGCAAAGCAGGCTGTTTGCCTGTGGGTTGCACCCTGTATGGTGCCTCTTTCTTTCCAAAGACCAGGCAGCAGGGCCCCAGCCCAGCCCAGCCCCAGGTCCCAGGTCCCAGGTTCGTAATCACGAAAGGCAGGCAAAGCAAGCTGTGGGCCAACCTGCTCAGCCTTCTGACTACCCTGCCTCTGGGGCTGAAAGGATTAATTAAAGGCAAACACTTATCTTGAGTTCAGCCCTGCCTCTTTTCATTTATTATTTTTATTTTTTTGCTACCAGGGATTGAACCCAGGACTCTTAACCACTGACCCATCCCCAGCCCTTTTTTATTTTTTATTTTGACAGTGTCCTGCTAAACTGCTTAAGTCCTTGCTAAGTTGCTGAGACTGACCTCAAACTGGGGATCCTCCTGTTTCAGCCTCCTTAGTCACTGAGATCACGGGTGTGTGCCACCATGCCCAGCTCCAGCCCTTCCTCTTAACAGCTGAGTATCCTTGACCACCTCGGCCTCAGTTTCTGTGCCAGTTATGCAGAGGCATGAATTGTGGTCATCTGGGGATTTTGTCTCACTTTCAAGAGTCTGGCTTTCATGGTGACAGAGTTGGGCCTATTATTCCTGCTTTTGCCTAGAATCCCACAGCTCCTGCCAGCAGCTGCCACCTGACTCAGTGGCCCAGGCCAGCAGCTAATTCCCTCTCCCCTCTGCTTCATACCTTCCAGGTGAGGGCTCGGAGTATGGTGCCAGTGGGGAAGACGCCCTCAGCAGGATCCAGAGACTGATGGCTGAGGGGGGCATGACGGCTGTGGTGCAGCGGGAGCAGAGCACCACCATGGCCTCCATGGGTGGCTTTGGCAACAACATCATCGTCAGCCACCGTATTCACCGCAGCTCCCAGACAGGCACTGAGTCTGGGGCTGCCCGCACCTCCTCTCCCCAGCCCTCCACCTCTCGAGGACTGCTCCCAGACCCTGGGCAACTGACAGAGCGAGGCCTAAGCCCCCGGACAGCCTCCTGGGACCAGCCTAGTACCTCTGGGCGGGAGGCATCCCAGCCAACCCTGCCCTCTTCCTCCCCTGTCCCTATTCCTGTCCCCCTTTCCAGCACTGAGGGACCAACCCTGCACTGCAACCTGACCAATAATAACCACCTTCCTGACGCAGGTGGTGGCAGCAGGGGGGAGGCTACAGGCCCCAGCGGGGAGCCACGGAACAGGTAGAGACAAAGGTGTGCACTGGTGCCTCCCCTCGAGCCACTGAGCAGAAGCCAGACCTCACAGCTGACTGGGAACTGTACACACGGAAGCGCTGCTGGCTGCACCAGGGAACAGGAGGAGCAGGAGGGTGGGGGTAAGGAGTGAGTCAGTGGGCCAGAGGCAGTGCAGTGGGCAACGCTCGCCCGGGAGACTAGAAGCTTCCAGAATCTGGAGTCCAGGAGAGCCAGACTGCTGGGCCTAGTGTGAATGGAGGAGCAAGTGGGTGTCTCTGCCATGAAACCCCCTTTCTCCTAGGATCATGGGCTCAGGGGACTCGGCCCTAGACAGAAGCCCCAGAAGAGTGAATAGTCTTCCAGATCTGGCCCGCACCAACCTGGACAGAGGCCAGTGAGGCAGCTTTGCCCTGCCCACCTGTCAGATGGGCAGAGCCACCAGGAGCCCAGGAATAGGAGGAATGGCATGGTCCCCAGAAACCATCGTCTCTGAGCCTTCCAGAGCTCCAGCCTCTCCATCATCTTATCCCATCCAGTGACAGTCAGGGGTCAGGCTGGGCTCACAGGTTCCTGAGGGCAGGGACTTTCCACACTTGCAATGTGGGGCAACTGTGGGGTAAAGGGGACAGCCTGCTTCCCTGATATAGAATGGGGTCAAGGGACAATGGGCAGATCCTCACTCAGGAGTGGGGTATGTAGGCTGGCCCACCCCCAGGCTTGTCCACCAAGTTCCTCCCTCCTCTAAGGCCCCCAGAGCAGCACCTGTGGGTGTCAGTATTACCTGAGCCTAGGCCAAAGTCCACCCAAGGCGGGGGAGGGGATGAGACTCCAGGTCAGAATGTGAGGTCTTGGTCTGTGGTTTAAGGTGTTGCATGTGGAATCTTGAATTGTACGTGTAGTTTCTAGTGGAGAAATCAAGGCTCTGATCATTTTGTTTTTAGTATGAAAATGTGATTTCCTTTCTGTTTGTCACTCATCATAGAAACATTGTGGTGGGAGGAGAGGGGATAGTCTACTGCTAATGAGGGAAACACCAAAGATCTACATCATTAAAATGATGACATGCCCCTCGCCAGGCTCTTCTGTTTGTTTCCGTGGAGGGGGTGGAAATTGGGAGGTGGGGGGCATGGAACTGAGCCAGGTTCCAGTGTTCCCCAGGCACTTCAGTGGTGCTGCTATTCTCATGGAAAAGCCCTGTGTGACCCTCGCCATGCCAGTGGGTTAAGGGACTGCCACCTCTGCTTCACACAGCTTCTCTAGACAGTGCCCCTTGCTTCCCAGGTGCCTGCTGTGGTTTGGGGCAGTTTCCCAGTGGTGGATGGGCAGGAAGAAGTGATGGGAGGTTACTCATCCTGGTTGCTTCCTTCCCAGGATTATGGACCTGAAGATGTAAATGGCAAAAAAAAAAAAAAAAAAGATCCCCTTCAGTCTGGGGAGACCATCTACCTTGGTGTCTCTGCAGCCTGCAGAGAGCCTGCTCTTGCTTACAGGCACCCTGAAGGTGCTGTGCCTGCTGCTCCGAGTGTGCCTTTTGTATGTGTCTCCCAGACAGTGACTGAGAAACCTGCATCATCCATGGGACTTGGCCACTTCCAAGTTCCAAGCCAGTTTAAAAAGTGGGAGAAGGATATTTGCCCCAGAGTTTAAGAGTGGTGTAACAGAAAATGTGAGCAAACCCAGGGTTTTTGGTGGGCGGCAAGTACTTCATGAGTATTTTTGTGTGTGTGACCAGCTCTGTCTGTCCTAGATGCTATGGGGTGTGCAGAATTATAGGTTCTGCCCCAGCAGAGACAAAACCAAATGATACATAGGCAAGCAAGTAATACAGAACAATGCAAAGTTACATAGTTAGGAACACTCAAATATGCTAGAAAATTAGATCAGTAGACTGAAGTAAGATCCATCAGCAGCCTTGTGGCCTTGGGCAAGCCACTTGCTTTTTCTGAGCTTCACTATTGTAGTAGCACACAGGGCTTGGAGTAAGCAACCTCTTAAAGTTACTTTTATCCCTATAATCTTGAGTCATTCCAGCTCAGAGAACACGGTGAGGGCAGGCTTCCCTTGAGAAGTAGGATTTGATATAAATATTGAAGGATTTGTTTAGTGTAAACTGCATGCCAAGGACTCGGTGTGTATTATATTCCCCTAGCAAAAGCCGTCTGAAATGGTTACTGCCATCACCCCAGATCACATAACTAAGTAGGAGAACCTGGGTTTGGACTCAGGTAGTGTATGATTTCAGAGTGCACATATTGGCCACTGATTTCTACAGAAGGAATACAGCTTAGGAGAAACAGAATGGGGCCAGGCGCGGTGGCACACACCTGTAATCCCAACACTTAGGGAGACTGAGACAGGAGAACTGCGAGTTCAAAGCCAACCTCAGCAATGGTGAGGCACTAAGCAGCTCAGTGAGACCCTGTCTCCACATGAAACACAAAATAGGGCCGGGGATGTGGCTCAGTAGTCAAGTACTTCTGAGTTCAGTCCCTGGTACCAAAAAAGAAACAAGAAACAATGGGACCCAGAGTTGAACTGTTAGTTTGGGAACAAAGGTATGAGGAGGCCTTGTAGATGAGGCAGTGCAGTTTTGGCCCTACCTGATCAACCTCTGCTGGCTCTGGCCAAGGATGAATCCAAATGCTCCCTGTTGGAGGCTAATTGTCAACACCTGCCTGTCTCCACACCAACCCCTTTCCTTGGCTCTCACCTAGTGATAGCCTCCTTGGTGGCAAAGAGGACCTTTGCAGGACCCCTCACAAGGCTGTTGGATCAGCAGGAAAAAGATCAGCAATAAATCCCTTTGGAGATGAAAACGCCTTCAGAGAAACATGTGACTTGTCTACTGAGCCAGCTGGATCGAAGGGAGAAGGAGAGACTAAACCATGTCTGCTGGTTCCCAACTCAGCCCTCCAGGGTTTCACTGTGGGTTCTAGGATTAGGGGGTTGGGAAGGAGAAAGTCCCAGCTCTTAGCAGGGATTGTGGAGAAACTGGTGTGGCTTTGCCTGACAGTTTCTGGAAGAGCTCAAGACAATTTGGGACATTCCTAGTTTCTGGGGCTTCCAGTCTTTGGCCTTGGTTGTTTCCCCATATAAGATGCTGCCCTCCCCATCCACGCACACATTTCCACTCTCCTAAGAGCATCCCCCACTCCCACCTCCGTCCCTAGGAGAAATATAGCCAAGTGGAACAAGTGCAGGACTGTCATTGTCATATCAGCCAACTGAGCCTCTTTTCTGTGAAGTGAAGCAAGAACAATAGTGCTCCTTTCCCCCTGTTATGAGGATCAAGGGAAATCAGATCACCCAGGTGAGGGCATATGGCTTCTAACGCTAGCCCTGAAGTTCCCAACTCTGACTAGCCCTCACACAGGGGACCTGACGTCCACTTCCTGTGTAGCATGGAGAACCCCACACCCAGGGCCCACAGCACTGGCTCTTGCTCAGCTCCCGGCTTCTCTGCCGAGAGGTTCCTGCCGCCTCCGCCTCCCGCCAACGGCCCCCCACCGGCCCTTGAGGGCGGGTGGAGGGAAGGCGGGACTTGGGTTGTTTTTCCAAGAGAAGGAACCAACCGTCTTAAGGTTAATCGGTTGTTTGTGCTCGAAGTGTTGGGGTGACAGGTCTCCGGGCCCAGACGCGGAGGGGCGCGTTCGACCCTGCCTGGCCCCAGAAAGTGCTAAGAGGGAGAGCCAAGCGCGGCGGCCGGTGCGGCGTCCAGGCCTGCGGTCCGAGCCGAGGCGGCGCTCTCCGAGGTGCTGAAGCCGCCCACTTTCGGCCCCGCGCAGGCAAGGCCGGGCGACCTGAGGCGGCCGCCTGCGCGGTTCCGGGAGATCTAGGGCACTGGCGACTTGCCCTCGGGGTCTTGTCCGGGGCTCCGTCTCAGGTGACCTTGAGCACCTGGCTTTTACCTCACAAGCAGCGGTAAACTCGCTCTACAAGCCGCGGCTGGATGGGCGGTGCGTCCCATTCTAGGGCCGGCAAAGCGGTACGCGCCCCTCCCGCGGCTCGGAGCGCGCAGCGGGGAACCGGGCGGGGCTGGGGCGCGTTGTCTGCGGTGGGCGCGCTCTTCTCTTCCTGGCAGACCCTCGCCCGTCCCTGACCTGCTCTTTCTCAGGCCCCGACGGCGCCCCTCCTTTCGGCTGCTCATCTGCCGACACGCAGCCCCAAGGCTGGAAACTCCCGGCCCTGCCCCGACGGAACCGTGGTGGGTGAATCCACCTCAGCCACCCGTAACCTCCTATCGGGGTCAAATACTCGCGCCCGCAGTCAAACTGCCAGCGGGATAGTGTGGCGGGGTGCGGTCCCGGAGAGGCGCGAAAACACTTCTGGGTCCCTGGTGCGTGGTCAGGGCGGAGGCAGGGAGCGTAGTCAGACCCCGGCTCCCGCTTCCTTCCCATCCCGCGAGGGGGCGCCGCGTCCCCATGACAACGCTGACACCCCCACCCCCCGAAGGGCAGCGCCCCCAGCTAACCGACACCGGCGACTGTGGGCGGTGCCCCCACAGTGCCGGGAGTCCCAGCCGGCTTCCGGGAAGGCGCAAGCTGCTGGGGTCCCCGACGCCCCGAGTGGTGACCCCCGCGCGTCGCCGCTGGGTGACCGGCCCGGGGCGGGCGGCACGGCCCCACCACGATTGGCTGCTTCCCCGTGACATCACGCGGCTCGGGGAAAAGTGCGAGCGTGAGCGCGAGTCGGAGCCACAGCGCCGGGAGCAGCAGGCGGAGCAGGGGCCGCCCCTCGGCACCCCGTCCCCGCCCCCGGCCCACGGCCAGGCTGCCCGCCCCTCCGGCCCGCGGAGCCTCCCGTCTGTCCCGCCGTCTGTCCGGCGCGAAGGAAGCGGGACAGAGGCGGCAGGTGAGTGACTCTGCTGCGGCGCGGGGGCGGGGGACTCCGTTGGAAGAGGATGTAGGGCTTCGGGACCCTCTGAGGGTTTCCAGGGGTGGGTTCGACTGGGACAGGGCCCCAGACCTCTTTAGTGGCGAGCGCGGTGCTGGGAGCAGCGGAGGGCCCCCGGAGTGGGCCACCCCGCTGGAAGAAAGGCCCGGGATCTCTCGGAGGCTGCTCCAGGTGCGCCTCTGGGGAAAGATGGCCATTCAGCAGGTCTGGGGCGGAAGAGTGGCGGCCTACAGCCCTCCCCAAGCCAGCGACAGCCGTCGGGTCGGGACCCAGCACTCCATCCCTGCCACTGGCAGCTCTGCAGGTTTCCGGGCTCTGGAGCCTAAAAGAGCCTTTTTCCCGCTCGTCTCCCCGCCCTCCCCTCCTCCCTTGACTGCCCGGGAGCTGCCAACCCACTCCAGCCCATGGAGTCCTCTATCAGCGACCTTGAGCCCCGACGGAAAACACCCCTGCCCTCTCCCGGTGCCCCTCCCCCTCCCCAGGACTAACCCCCACTGCTGCCCAGGCTCTGAGCAGAGGAGATCCAGACCCAACCACCACCACCCCACCATCCGGACTCGCAGCGGAAGTGTGGGGAACACTGTCCGTTCCGAATCCCCGGCACCCTTCACCCTCCCCTGAACTCGGGCGTCTCTTCTCTAGCCCCGGGGACAAATCCAGGGGCCACAGCTTTCCAGAGCCCTAGCCCTGGAATGATGGCTTCAAAACCGAGGACATACGCCAAACGACCACACAGGATCCTAGAGAACCTATATCTGCCTTGTACGGGGAAGGGTTGGGGTCTCAAGGACCTGGGAAAGCCTGGTGCCCACGCCCAGAGGCTGCTGGAACTGCGTGCTAGGGGGTTGGCAGGAGGGCGGGGCACCGGAGAGCGAGGGCTTCATCGACCACGACCCAGACGTGGAGGAGCCCCCAGGTGGGCCCAGGAGTGATCCTCAAGCTCACCCTCGCGGCTCCCCTGAGCCCAGGACTTGGGAAAAGGGTGCCTACTTTGGCTGCTGGGGCTAGTCAGGGCCTCTCAAGCTGGGAGCAGGGAGCAGGGATGCAGAGTGACGAGTGAAGGAGAGGAAGAATCTTACACTTGTCTGACCCAAGCCCCAGCTGGGTCTCTCCATTAGAATTCTACTGCCCTTGCCTTCTCACCATTGGGCACGCTGAGCTGAGCCCGGTGTCCCTCAAGGCCAGGTTGGGCGACCATTGCAGCCCCTCGACAGAAGTCAATTGCAAGGCTGGGACTCCATGCCTCACCCTTGAGGAAGCGGACAACCCCAAGCGTCCGGCTAAATGATGTCTCAAAGTCAGGGGTCCGTCGCATTCCATAGTGTAGTCTGGCCTCAGCCCTTCCCCATCTACAGGCCAGGCACCATCCGGGCGCTGGTTCCTGGAGGACCCTCTCGGCGTTCAGGCAGACAGCTAAGATCTAGGCTGAGTCTCCCGGCCTCGGTTGGACGGTGACCAGTCGCTCACTGTTGGCCCTGCATTTGCTCGTGAACACAAGTTCGCAAGCACAGCCACTTGAACCGTGTGCATCCTCCAGGAACGCACATGCATGTACATGCGCGTGTCCACATGGTGCGGGCATGCTCACGCGCTCACCGGCGCATTGGTATCCAGGCGTGGCTGTGCGCACACACGCACATGCAGACAGCTACTAGCGTCTACTCGCGCTCCCTGGTAATCACACACAAACAGAACTCGCACTCGCGTTCCCGCCCACGCGTCCCTCGCCCGGTGCCAGGTGGAATCCGGGCGCCCTAAACTTTCTCACCCTTGAACCCCTGGCAGAGCTGAGGGCAGTTTCGTGGCGACCTCGGGTGGGGTCTGGCAATGGGGCTCCATGCCTCTTCCCCAAGAAGCCCTGCCTGGGGGTTCCTCGGTGTTTGCGGTCAGGTTGGAGTTAGGGGCGGTGGCGCGCGGCTACCCGCTCGGGGTCCGGAGCTGGCACCCAGAGACCGACATTGCCATCTAGTGGTGCGCAAGCCCCGTACGGACGGCGTCTGGCTGGCCTCCTCAGATCCTAGGCGGGCCTGGATTCCAGGGAAACCTGCCAGAAGGAGCTGCCGTCAGAATGTCTGCGGGTGACCCAGAGGGGTCCAGAGACAGCTGGGATCTAGGCGTGGAGATAGAATTTTGCCCTGTCTGCAACTGGCAGGCCCCAGAACGAAACTAAATCACCCGCCATTTATTTGTTCAGGCTCAGCCTTACCCCATCCTGGACAAGAGGTCTCCTGTTCAAGAAAGCTGAATGGGGAAGCCGGCAGAAATAGGAGGGGACCAAGGATCTGATGGGTCCCCCAATTGTGTGACTTTGAAAGGGAGGATTGAGCACTAGTACTTGGAGTTAAGAAAGTGGCTCTGGAGCCGGGCGCGGTGGCTCAAGCCTGTAATCCCAGCACTTAGGGAGGCTGAGACAGGAGAATCGCGAGTTCAAAGCCAGCCTCAGCAACGGCGAGGTGCTAAGCAAGCAACTCAGTGAGACCCTGTCTCTACATAAAACACAAAAAATAGGGCTGGGGATGTGGCTCAGTGGTCGAGTGCCCCTGAGTTCAATCCCCGGTACCAAAAAAAGAAAGAAAGAAAGAAAGTGGCTCTGGGTTCTAATTCTGCCCCTACTTTACAAACTGAGTGACTTAGGCAAGTTATTTACCATTATCCTCTCTAAAAGAGGAAATTTACATCTGTAAGATTAGACTACTAATATACCTATATATATATTGGGCTGTTGTAAATAGCATATTCCAGATAATCTATATAAAAAGCTCAGAGCGGTTCTTTTTTTTTTTTTTTTTGGTACTGGGGATTGAACTCAGGGGCACTCGACCACTGAGCCACATCCCCAGCCCTATTTTGTGTTTTATGTAGAGACAGGGTCTCACTGAGTTGCTTAGCACCTTGCCATTGCTGAGGCTGGCTTTGAACTCGCGATTCTCCTGTCTCAGCCCCCCTAAGTGCTGGGATTACAGGCTTGAGCCACCGCGCCCGGCTTCAGAGCGGTTCTTGTGTCACGTTGACCCTCAAAAACAAGAGCTGTTTTCATATTTGGCACCTCCAGTCCCCTTATTTCTCACTCCTTGCAGGCCCATGTCCTGACCCTGGGATGCCAACGTGAGGGTTTCCTGCAGGCTGACTGGATCATTCCTTCCTGCCCGACCTGTGGTCATGAGCGTGGGCCTGGGGTTCCGCAGCCTCCATGTGCTGGGTGCTACTGCCCTTCCAGTTCAGAGGGTGACACTTGAGGTTCTATTTCAGAGGCTCTCAGCTCAAGGGGGCTGTCAGACTCTTGAATGAAGGCTCTCTTTGGCCTTTGCCCTTGATTCCTTGTGTGACCTTGGGGGTGGTATTACCTCCCTCTGTCTTTCCTCTTGTCATCCAAGGATTTGGAAGTGGAAGATGGTTGATTTGGAAGTGGAAGACTTGAAGTCAGAGGTCAGGAGGCTGGGTCTGTCTGGGATGGTGGAGTAGGGCCCTGAGGCTAGACTGGGGGCGGGGAGACACTGGTACTAGGCTCCAGCCCTCAGTGCCATTTCCAGGCTGGAGATGAAGTTGAGGTGCCAGTCCCATAGCTGTTCAGGAGGTTGTCTCAGGGCAGAATCCTGTTCAGCAAGAGAAAGGAGGTGCATTAAGGCCAGGTGGTGTCCCTCAGGCCACAGGGCTTATAGGAGCCCAGGCTGTAGGGTGAGTGCGTCTTCCTCCACACCCGGCTGCCAAGCCCGCTCTTCCTCTTTCACACACACAGACGCACAGAACTGCGTATACGACCTGCGTGTGGCTGAGATGGGGCCGTGTGCGTATGTGGAATGGTGTGTGTGTTGGCGGGTGTGAAGGAGGCTGGGCTGAGCGGCTGCCCTGGCACAGCACGCTGGGCGTGGGCCTCCCTCACATGTATGGAAGAGGAAGAGGAGGAGGAGAGCCGAGGAAAGGCTGGTGGGAGGGAGCGCAGGCTCAGGGGAAGGGCTTGGGAGACCCCAGCTGGGGCAGCGTCTGCGGCTGCGTGGGGTGTGGGAGGGGCACCCTTGGGGGTAGCTGCAGCTCCGGAACCCTTTCTTCCTTTAGTGATAATCCTTTTCTGTCTTGCCTTCCCAGTCCAGCCTTAGGGCTAGCCTTGGCCCTTGGGAAATCACGTGTTGTTCCTCAGCTGGTGGGCCATTTAGTCTTCTGACTCCTTCCGGCTCTGAGCCCCCGCTACCCCTGCACTAGCCCCCCATGCCCTGGGGCTGGAGATGGGTGCCAGGGAGGGAATACTGTGGCTCTTCAGCACAGCTGCTCGTCCTCGCCCAGATCCTCCCCATCCCCTCTAGTCCTCTGGGACCCCCCCCACACACACACACACACACTCCCTTGGAATCACTGGCTCCTGTGACTCTGGCTTCCTCTGATAGAACCCCAAGTTATGGGACACCTCTCATCCCACATGCACCCCTCCAGCAACAGGACATCAAGGAGTTTCGAAGTCTTGGTTAGGTCATTTAGCATCTCCCTACCACAGTTTCCCGTGTGTAAGTAGTAAAAAATAACTGCTAGCCAGGCACGGTGGCACACTCCTGTAATCCCAGCACTTAAGGAGGCCGAGACAGGAGAATTGCGAGTTCAAAGCCAGCCTCAGCAAAGGCGAGATGCTAAGCAACTCAGTGAGACCCTGTCTCTACATAAAACACAAAATAGGGCTGGGGATGTGGCTCAGCGATTGAGTACCCCTGAGTTCAATTCCTAGTACCAAAAAAAAAAAAACAAAAAACAAAAACTGCCTCCTACATTTATTGGGAGGATGCCATGACTTAATATATTTATTATTAAAAGTGTTTGGTAGGGCTGGGATCGTAGCTCAGCAGTAGCGCACTTGCCTCGCATGCGTGAGGCCCTGGGTTCGATCCTCAGCACCACATACAAAGCAATAAAATAAAGACATTGTGTCCATCTACAATTAAAAAATATTTTTTAAAAAAAAGTGTTTGGTAGACAGTAAATATTACTTGGGGAGTTAATGTATACTCTTGTATTAGTGCCTTGGTCTCCAGTGTAGTATGTGCCAAGGCACCAGGTTTAATCCCTGGCACAAACAAAAAATGAAAAAAAGAAAAAAACAACCACGTGAATGAATGAGCGCCTCTCACCAGACCACACATGAGCTCTAGTGCCGCTCATTTGAGATCCTCTCCCTCTCCCTTGCTTCCCTGGGCACCAGCCACGCTGGCGCCTGTCTGTGCTCACACCTGGCTCCGGGCTGTGCTCAGGCCATAGTCCTTAATGGGGGCTGGTCTCCACAGCTCCTCCTGTGGCTGCCTCCAGTCATCATCCCCTTCATCTCCTCGGTGAGGCCTTTCCTGATCACCTAGCAGGGAACCATCCCTGGCCTTCCGACTCCCTCAGTCTGCAGTCACCCTGCCTTGTTTTCTTTGTAGCATTTTGTTGCTGGTGCCTACGTTTCTCTGCCCCCCACCCCCATTAGATTACACAGCCTGAGATGGGAACCACATGTGTCACACACCCGGAATGGTGCTTGGTACCCAGCAGGCGCTCAATAAATGTTGAATGAATGAGCACATGAGGAATGGTGGACGGAGTTCGCTCATCTCCTGCCAGATGTTTCTCCCTCACCCTGACACTGGTTTCTCTCTCTTTACCACCCCCAACCTCTTCGCCAGTTCACCCTCTTCTCTCTCCTTCCTTCTCCAGCCACCACCCACCCACTGCTCCTAACCAATATGGCGAACTTCACACCAGTCAATGGCAGCTCAGGCAACCAGTCTGTGCGCCTGGTCACATCAACTCATAACCGCTATGAGACAGTGGAGATGGTATTCATTGCCACAGTGACAGGCTCACTGAGCCTGGTGACTGTTGTGGGCAACATCCTGGTGATGCTGTCCATCAAGGTCAACAGGCAGCTGCAGACAGTCAATAACTACTTCCTGTTCAGCTTGGCATGTGCCGACCTCATCATCGGCGCTTTCTCCATGAACCTCTACACGGTGTACATCATCAAGGGCTACTGGCCCCTGGGCGCTGTGGTCTGTGACCTGTGGCTGGCTCTGGACTACGTGGTGAGCAATGCGTCTGTCATGAACCTTCTCATCATCAGCTTTGACCGATACTTCTGCGTCACCAAGCCCCTCACCTACCCTGCCCGTCGTACCACCAAAATGGCGGGCCTTATGATTGCTGCTGCCTGGGTCCTGTCCTTCGTTCTCTGGGCCCCTGCCATCTTGTTCTGGCAGTTCGTAGTGGGCAAGAGGACAGTGCCTGACAACCAGTGCTTCATCCAGTTCCTGTCCAACCCAGCAGTGACCTTTGGCACAGCCATTGCTGCCTTCTACCTGCCCGTGGTCATCATGACGGTGCTCTACATTCATATCTCACTGGCCAGTCGCAGCCGAGTTCACAAGCACCGGCCTGAAGGCCCCAAGGAGAAGAAGGCCAAGACTTTGGCCTTCCTCAAGAGCCCCCTGATGAAGCAGAGTGTCAAGAAACCCCCACCAGGAGTAACAGCTCGAGAGGAGCTGAGAAATGGGAGGCTGGAAGAGGCCCCTCCCCCAGCCCTGCCACCACCGCCGCGCCCAGTGGCTGACAAGGACACCTCCAATGAGTCCAGCTCGGGCAGTGCCACCCAGAACACCAAGGAACGACCACCCACAGAGCTGTCCACCACAGAGGCCACCACGCCTGCCATGCCCGCCTCTAACCTGCAGCCACGGACCCTCAACCCAGCTTCCAAATGGTCCAAAATCCAGATTGTGACGAAGCAGACAGGCAATGAGTGTGTGACAGCGATTGAGATTGTACCTGCCACTCCAGCTGGCATGCGTCCGGCAGCCAATGTGGCCCGCAAGTTTGCCAGCATTGCTCGAAACCAGGTGCGCAAGAAGCGGCAGATGGCAGCCCGGGAACGCAAAGTGACAAGGACCATCTTTGCTATCCTGTTGGCCTTCATCCTCACCTGGACACCCTACAACGTCATGGTCCTGGTGAACACCTTCTGCCAGAGCTGCATCCCTGACACAGTGTGGTCCATCGGCTACTGGCTCTGTTACGTCAACAGCACCATCAACCCTGCCTGCTACGCACTCTGCAACGCCACCTTTAAAAAGACCTTTCGGCACCTGTTGCTATGCCAATATCGGAACATCGGAACTGCCAGGTAGGCGGGTAAGGCGTGCCCTAGGAGGTGCTGGTGTGGCACGTGTGCTGGGGGACCACATGGCTCGCCTGCTGTGGGGAAGAGAGTTGGAGGCCCTGTTCTGTGCTCACATTTGCTGAAGAGGAGAACTGAGGTCCCCGAGACGCCGCAAGGAAGAGGCTCGGGTGGGATTCAGAGAACAGATCCCTGCTTAGGCCAAGGGGCCTCAGCCTGCGGACTGGGGCCACCTAGCCCATGCCTGTGGCCCTGCCTCAGGGAGCTGGGGGGCACTGGTCAGGTTGGGCAGCTGTTCCCCTGTGGCCATCAGCACAGCATCTGGAGAGAAGCAGGATGGCCAGGAGCATCTCAAGAAAATGGACACCTGGAAGGGGGCAGAGGCCAGGAGCGTCTCCAGAGGTGCAAAGGGGCCAGTCTTGGAAGGGGTAAAAGGGTGGGGTCCCCCATTCTGCTGTAATTGGTGCTTTCCGCCTCCCTGCACCCCGCATGTAGGCTCAGCTCCCCCCAAAACCCCACTCCAGGGGCAGAATTTTCCCTCCTGCAGCTGCTCAGCCAGGGCTCTGGGTGGCTATGTGTGTGCGTGTGCGTGGAGGGGAAGGCCAGGCCAGGCTAAGTGTGCTCCAAGGCATCGCTCCCTTTCCCCTGTAGCACCATCCTTGTCACATCAGGATGGGGCAGATGGGAGATCAGGGATCCACTCAGGAACCAAAGTCTAGGCTTCTGTGGTCCCACGTCAAGTCCAGGTCAGCCTGAATCTGATGGACTCCCCTTCCCAGGAGAGGGCCCATCCTGGGTCACACACCAAAGGGGTGGCTGCAGTGGGCAGTGTCCTGCTACCTTCTCCACTCTGCCTCTGCCCTGAAGCAGGCCTGGGTCCAAGGGAAACAGAGAGCGGGTAAAGGTGACCCACACAGGATTCAGTACAGTGGGGGGTGAAGCAGGCAGGCTCCCTCCATTTCTACCTTCCCCAATGGGTAGATCAGTAGTGGGCTGGACCAAAAGACCTTTGACCTGGTGAGGTGCGTTCCAGTGAGTCATCATGGGGCTGTCCCCAGCCCCAGCGTGGTTCTTGGGAGAGAGAAAAGAGGACTGGAAGACTTAGGGGATTTGATGGGGAGTACTCACCACCAAGCCAACTCCTTTAAGTCCATCAAGCCCTACTGCCTGTCTTCTCCCACTTTTCCACCCACAAACAAAGCTCCACAGCAAACTCCCCAGGAAGGGGCTTTTATATATTAAAAAGAAAAGCTTTTATTCGGGAAAAAAACAAAAGTTGGTTCATTTTATTTATTTCTCAGTAACAGGTATCATGGTGGGGATACTGGGAACAAAGCGGGTATTGGGAATCAAATCCCTTTGGCGAGAGGCTCAAGCTTCCCAGAATCTTGTCCCTCCCCACTCTGGGCACTTGGAGTCGGGGTGGGGAGTAAGAAGACAGAGGCAGGGCATGATTGATAAAGCTAACAAGCAGACAAAGGCACTGGTAGGTGGTAGGTTATATCTTGGGCCTGTGGGAGGGAAGGGTGCAGGCCTGGCCCTGAGTAAGGCCAGGGGCTCCTTGGCATCCCGACCTGGCCTCAATCCTTTCCTTTCCCTTTCTTGGCTGCAAAACAAGAAAGAAACACCACATTAGCACAGTTACAGTGCCCAGGAGAGACCCCACCCCCCAGGTACACCAGAGAGAAAATCCTGCCCCCTAGTGGTTTTCCATCAGCTGACCTGGAAGTAGGTGGGACAGGGCAGCCATTATGATGCCAGATGTTCCTTACTCCCTAAACTTTCTATTTTCACCCAGATCAGAAAACTTTCCAGGTCCTAGTCCCAGGCTTGGTCACAGAGGCCCTGAGTAACAACCTCAGCCTCCTCACATGGGGAGCGGGCAGCTTTGCTTTTGCCCATTGGCCTCTCCGCACTGTTTTGAGTCAGGAATGAGCTGAGAGAGACCCTTCCACTGGAAAGTCCTTCCTCAACCAGAAAGGGGCAGAGATAACAAAGAAGTCGTTCCCTGGTCCTAAACTAAATGCTCCAACAGAACAATGAGTTGGTCCCCACTGGAGCCAGGGAGGGCTTAGTCCCTTCGGTCCTTGCCCGCTGGGGCCCCTAACTTCAGGTCTAATCACTCTCCTGGGGTGGAAAGTAGCCCCCCACGTTAGCCCCACCCTACTCCCTTCACTGACCTTTGGCCTTGGCTTTGGTCTTGGGAGTACAGGGCTTGGTCACGCGGATGGTCTCCTGGCACTGGGCATTGTACCGGGCCTTCTTCAAGGTGCCTTGGCGGGCTTTGGTGCCTGTGCCTCCATCACACGCCCCCCAGCTCTCAAACTTGTATTTGCAGTCGGCTGGCGCGAGAGTGGCTCAGGTTAGAGCTGGGGCGACCCGTGGCCTCCCTCCACGGCTCTGCCCAGGTTTCGGTGACGCCGTGCCCCCATTTCCGCCCTCCGCCTGTGCCCCACCTCACCTCCAAACTCCTTCTTCCAGTTGCAAGGCACCCTGCACCGGATGCGCTGAGTCTGGGCCCCGCAGGTGCCCTCGCGGAAACCCACGCCGCAGTCCTTGCTGCTGGGGGTGCAGGGTCCCCACGTCCACTCTGCGCACTCACTCCCCGGGACGCCCTTCTTCACCTTATCTACAACGCGCAGGGAACAGAGTTCAGGACGCGGGGCAGCGCAGACTTCCTCGGAGACCGCCTTCCTAGCGTTCCGAGCTCGGAAACCCGGTGGTAGGGCCCGGCTTCACCTGCCCGCCCCCGCCATCACCTTTCTTTTTGGCCACCGCAGAGGTGAGCGCCAGCAGCGCGAGGAGGGCGAGGAGGAGGAAGCCTCGGTGCTGCATCCTGGTGGGAGAGCAGGGGTCAGAGTCCCTCGCCAGTCCCCTTCCCCACTACTGCGGGCCGCGTGCAGGGACCTCCCACCCCCATCTGTTCCGTTTTCCAGGCCGCTAACGGGGCTGCAGGAGGACTTCGAGCCTGCCCCTCCCGATGGCCAGGTCGCATCTCCGGATGTGTCCCCTGGTGTCACCGAGAGGCCGGGACGCGGCTCAGCCCCCCAATCCCGCCTCAGCCCCCGGGGTGGCAGCGGCCCCCGCGAGCCCCCCGCGCCCCGCGCGCTCACTCGCTCGCTGCCTGCGCTGCTTCGCTCCCTCCCGCGCCGGGCCGTCCCGCTCCGGCCGCCGCGGCCCCTTTTGTCTCCAGAACCGGTCTGAGCCGGTCACATGGGCCCCCGCCCCCTCCCCGCCTCCCCCCCGAC
>PVHX01017507.1:0-39810 GCA_004024805.1 Geosciurus inauris | reverse complement strand
TGAATCCATCCTATTTATTGATTCTTGCTTTTATTTCTTGAGCTTTAGGAGTCTTGTTAAGGAATTTGGGGAATAATCCAACGTGATGAAGATTTGGGCCTACTTTTTCTTCTATTAGGCGTAGGGTCTCTGATCTAATTCCTAGGTCCTTGATCCACTTTGAATTGAGTTTTATGCATGGTGAGAGACAGGGGATTAATTTCATTTTGCTGCTTATGGATTTCCAGTTTTCCCAGCACCATTTGTTGAAGAGGTTATCTTTTCTCCAATGTACATTTTTTGCGCCTTTGTCTAGTATGAGATAACTGCATTTATGTGGGTTTGTCTGTGTCTTCTATTCTGTACCATTGGTCTATCAGTCTATTTTGTTGCCAATAGCCTGCCATTTTTGTTACTATTACTCTGTAGTCTAATATAAGGTCTGGTATTATGATGCCACCTGCTTCACTCTTCCTTGTAAGGATTGCTTTGGCTATTTTGTGTCTCTTATTTTTCCAGATGAATTTCATGATTGCCTTTTCTATTTCTATGAGGAATGTCATTGGAATTTTAATTGGAATTGAATTAAATCTGTTTAGTGCTTTTGGTAGTATGATCATTTTGACAATATTAATTATGCCTATCCAAGAACAAGGGAGATCTTTCCATCTTCTAAGGTCTTCTTTAATTTCTTTCTTTAGTGTTCTGTAGTTTTCATTGTTCATCACTCTGTAGTTTTCATTTCATTTCTTTTACCACTTTCATTGATTCTCAAGTATTTTATTTATTTTATTTTTTGAGGCTATTCTAAATGGGGTAGTTTTCCTAATTCCTCTTTCAGAGGATTAGTCACTGATGTATAGAAATGCATTTCATTTATGGGTGTTGGTTTTATATACTGCTATTTTGCTGAATTTGTTTATTAGTTCTAGAAGTTTTCTGGTGGAATTTTTTTGATCCTCTCAGTATAGGATCATGTCATTGGCAAATAGTGATAGTTTGACTTTTTTTCCTGTTCTTATCCCTTAATTTCTTTTATCTGTCTAATTGCTCTGGCTAAAGTTTCTAAAATTGTGTTGAATAAAAGTGGTGAAAAAAGGCATCCCTGTCTTGTTCCAGTTTTTAGAGGGGATGCTTTCAATTCTTCTCCATTTATAATGATGTTGGTCTTGGGCTTAGCTTAGATAGCTTTTACAATGTTGAAATATATTTCTATTATCCCTAGTTTTTCTAGTGTTTTGAACATAAAAGATGCTGCATTTTGTTGAATGCTTTTTCTGCATCTATTGAGATGATTGTATGATTCTTATCTTTAAGTCTATTGATGTGATAAATTACATTTATTGATTTCTGTATGTTGAACCAATCTTGCATTCCTGGGATGAACACCCACTTGATCGTGGTGCACCATCTTCTTAATATGTTTTTGTATTCAATTTGCCAGAATTTTATTGAGAATTTTTGCATCAATTTTCAGTAAAGATTCTGGTCTGAAGTTTTCTTTCCTTGAAGTATCTTTGTCTGGTTTTGGAATCAGGGTGATATTGGCCTCATAGAATGAGTTTGGAAGTGTTCTCTCTTTTTCTATTTCATGGAATAATTTGAGGAGTTTTGGTATTAGTTCTTCTCTAAAGGTTTTGTAGAACTCAGTTGTGAATTTGTCTGGTCCTGGGCTTTTCTTGGTTGGTAGGCTTTTGATGGAATCTTCTATTTCATTGCTCAGAATTGATCTGTTTAACTTGTGTATATCATCCTGATTCAGTTTGGGTAAGTCATGACTCCAGGAATTTGTTGATTATCTTCAATATTTTCTATTTTATTGGAGTACAAATTTCAAAATAGTTTCTAATTATCTTCTGTATTTCTGTAGTGTCCATATGATATTTCCTTTTTCATCATGAATTTCAGTAATTTTAGTTTTCTCTCTCCTTTTCTTCATTAGCATAGCTAAGGGTTTATCAGTTTTATTTATTTTTTCAAAGAACCAACTTTTCATGTTGTCAGTTTTTTCAATTATTTCTTTTGTTTAATGTTCATTGATTTCAGCTCTGATTTTAATTATTTCCTGTTTTCTGCTACTTTAGGTGTTGATTTGTTCTTCTTTTTCTAGGGCTTTGAGATGTAATTTTGGGTCATTTATTTGTTGACTTTTTTCTCTTTTTAATGAATGATCTTAATGCAATGAACTTTCCTTTTAGTACTGCCTTCATAGTGTCCCAGAGATTTTGATATGTTGTATCAGTGTTCTCATTTACCTCTAAGAATTTTTTATTCTCCTCTCTGATGTCTTCTGCAATTGATAGTTCATTCGATAGCATATTATTTAGTCTCCAGGTATGAAGTAGCTTCTATTTTTTATTTTGTCATTGATTTCTAATTTTATTCCATTATGGTATACTAGAATTCAGGGTGGTATCTCTACTTTTTTTATTTGCTAAGAGTTGCTTTATGGCATAATATATGGTCTGTTTTAGAGAAGCATCCATATGCTGCTGAGAAGAAAATGTATTCACTCATTGATGATGAAATACTCTATATATGTCTGTTAAGTCTAAATTATTGATTGTATTTTTTAGTTCTACAGTCTCTTTGTTTATCTTTTGTTTGGAAGCTCTATCCAGTGGTGAAAGAGGTGTGTTAAAGTCACCCAGTATTATTATGTTGTGGTATATTTGACTCTTGAAATTGAGAAGAGTTTGTTTGACGAATCTAGGTGCTCCATTTGGGGGGCATATATATTTATAATCGTTATTTCTTATTGATGTATGGTTCCCTTAAGCAGTATAAAATGTCCTTCTTTATCCCTTCTTATTAACTTTGGCTTGAAGTCTACTCTGTTTGATATGAGGTTGAAAACAACTGCTTGTTTACATAGTCCATGTGAGTGGTTTGTTTTTTCCCAACCTTTCACTTTCAGTTTGTGGATGTCTTTTTCTCTTGAATGCAGAATATTGTTGGGTCTTCTTTTTTTAATCCAATCTGGCAATATATGTCTTTTTTTCGATGAGTTTAGGCCATTGACATTTGGGTTATTATTGAGACATTGTTTGTATTCCCAGACATTTTGTTTTATTTTTGGTTTTCAACTTAACTTCATTTCTTCTTTGATTGTTTTTTCCTTTAGTGTAATACCTCCTTTTGCTGATTTTCATTGTTGTTTTTTATTTCCTCTTAAGGGACTATTTTGCCGAGGATGTTCTGTAGTCCAGACTTTCTTGCTGTAAATTCTCTTAAGTTTTGTTTATCATGGAAGGTTTTTAGTTCATCAAAAATCTAAAAGCTTAATTTTGATGGATATAAAATTCTTGGTTGGAGCCGGGCGCGGTGGTGCAAGCCTATAATCCCAGCACTTAGGGAGGCTGAGACAGGAGAATCACGAGTTCAAAGCCAGCCTCAGCAATGGCGAGGCGCTAAGCAACTCGGTGAGACCCTGTCTCTACGTAAAACACAAAATAGGGCTGGAGATGTGGCTCAGTGGTCAAGTGCCCCTGAGTTCAATCTCTAGTACCAAAAAAAAAAAAGAATTCTTGGTTGGCATCCACTTTCTTTCAGAGCTTGGTATATGTTATTCCAGCATCTTCTAGCTTTGAAGGTTTGGGTGGAAAAATCTGCAGAGATTGTAATTGGTTTCCCCCCTGTAATATGATTCCTTTCTCTTGTGGCTTTTCAAATTCTCTCCCTATTCTGTATACAGGCATTTACATTATAATGTGCCTTGGTGTAGATTTGTTGTGATTTTGTACATTGGTATCCTGTAAGCCTCTTGGATCTAATTTATTCTTCAGTTTTGGAAACATTTCTGATATCATTTCATTGAATAGATTGTGCATTCCTTCGGTTGGTAACTCTCTGCCTCCCTCTCTCCCAGTAATTTCTAAATTTAGCCTTTCCATTTTATCCCATAATTCTTGGATGTTCTGTTTGTGGTTTCTTACCATCTTCACTGTGTGGTCAACTTTATTTTCAAGATTATATATTTTTGTCTTCATTGTCTGAGGTTATGTCTTCCAAGTGATCTAATCTGGCAGTGGTGCTTTCTATTGAGTTTTTAATTTGGTTTATTGTTTTCTTTATTTCAAGGATTTCTGTTTGTTTTTTTCCCTCAGAATCTCTATATCCTTGTTGAAATAATCTTTTGCTTCCTGTATTTGCTCATGTAGCTCTTTATCGAAATGATCTTTTGCTAACTGTGATAGCTCTCTTATATCATCCTTTAATTCACAGAACATTTTAATTATGTACATCCTGAACTCCTTCTCTGACATTCCTTCTGCTGTGTTGACCATGGATTCTAATAAGGTAGTATCTTGGTTTGCTTGGAGTACTTTCTTCCCTTGTTTTTTCATGTTGGTCTTATGTCTTCCCTTCTAGCAGTGCAGATCCAAGGTGTTACAGTTTTTACCCTATAGGCTTATAGATTTCCTGCAGGGTTCCAATACATCTCTTTTAAGGGGAAGATCAATATTAACAGATCCCAATACAAACAATATACAACCTTAAACCAAATAGCTCCTATTAAGATGTTTATGGTTTTATCAAAATACACAGAAATGGTGAGTTCAATTATTATCTTCAATATAAACAGCAGGTTTTCAAAAGGGTCTACAGTTTCTAATGGTGAACAACAAGAGACCAGAGTGGTGTAGGATGAGATGTTAAGGAGGTAGGATGTGAGGATATAGAGTTATTAGATCTTAGAAAGTGTAAAAGAGGAATAAAAATTGGCTAATATAAGGAGAAAAGAGAGAAACATATTCTGGGAAGACAAGTAAGTGGAAGACAATAGAGAGAGTACAAGAAACAAACAAACATAAAAATTAAGAAAAAGGAAAAAATGTAAATATAGAAGATAAAAGAATATATGACACAACTGTAATATACTAATCACATCCCAGTCCTCAGTAGCCTCATGCATGAAAAGTACTTGGTTTCACAAATGTTGGGGATGTGAGGGCAGGAAAAGAGAGAGAGAGAGTTAAAAGAAAAAAAGAAAAGAAAAGAAAAAAGAATCTCGAAGGAAAATTAAAGGATTATTTCTGTTGGAATTCAGTATCTTTTCTGCTTCCCTTCTCATCCAGTAGGTGGGGTTGTCCATTGTTTGCTGGTATCTCCACCCTCAGGATGGTGAAAATTATTAGGGTGGGAGAGTTGGTCTTGGAGGCAGAACTCCTGGAAGTGGGGTGTAGCACTTGCCAGTCCCCACTGGAAGATCCCCAAGGATCTTCTTTGGGCCCCCACTAGTGATATGAGCACCTGGTCTTATGTCCTTATATCACCTGTAGACCTCATAATTTCTGGTCTGTAGTTTAGTCTCTAAACTGTATCTCACTTATTCCCTCCCTTTCTACTTCCCAATCAGGAGTCTTTCTCTCTGGAAGTCTTGTGGGCCGCATTCTGGGGCCTGCATACCTGTTGCAGAGAGCTGTTTTGTATCAGGCAGATCAGGACCACGTTTTGCAAGCTATGGGCCAGCTATGTAGCTGCAAGCACTGTGCCAGGTTAGTGGCTATGGAGGAGAGGGGAGAGTATGGGGAATATAGGTACCTTGATATTGCTTCTAGGCCTCAGCTGGTGTCCCAAGCTGGGAGTTGCCCCAACTAAAGATGGCAATGGCGGTAGCGAGGATAACCCAAGATGGCGACAAAGGTATACCAAGATGGAGGAAGCCGCTTTCAGAGATGGGGTGAGGAGGTGGGCCAGGCAGTGGTGTTAGGTGGCATGTTCAGAGATGCAGCTCTGTGGCATGCAGTGTTGCAGCAGGCAGCTGTGTCTAGACCCTGCCTGGTGTCCCAGGTGCAGGCTACTGCGTGGAGGGGACTATGGCAGAGGTTGCAGTGTCCCAAGATGAAGCAACCGAGTGAGCCCTACTCTGGCAGATGCAGTTCAACACAGGAGCAGTGGCTGGAGGTCCTGTGCAGGTGAGTAGCCAGGGGTCCTACACGGCTGCTGATGCTGAGGGGTCCTGCTTGAGCACAGTGGCAAGGTCCTGCATGGGAGCAGCTTTTTGGGGTCCTCTAATAACTCCCAGAGAAACAGTATTCCCACTGCTTGAATCCCAGGTCACAAAGTGACAAGGAATGCATCCTCCCTCTAGCCCACCATCTTGGATCTTGGTCTCAGACATTTTTAAATAAATATGACAATTTTTTAATTTTGATTATAAATTTATTTGTGTTAGAAGATAGAAATATTTTTATAAGATGAAGTATATATATTAAAATTTGTATTTCATGTTAGAATTTGACAAATACATTTAAACTAATATGTGCAAATAAGGATAACAATGATGTAAAAAGGAGTCACATATAATTTTTGCTTATGAGTTGAATCTAATGTGTTTTGAAGCTTTGGCATTACTGGGCAATTAGGTAAATTTAGGTTATAGTTGGAAATGGGCTTTTTTTTGGTCAAAAACAGTGATTATTTTTTTTAACTATTTTTAATTATTTTATTATTTTTTTTATCTCCCTCAAAACTGAGAGTCCAAACAATAAGACTGATGTTATTTTCAGTGAGAGAAGGTAGATATTTGTGCTTCCTTTATAACAGTCTCACCAGAAACCAATCACCCAGTTTAAATGCAAAAAAAAAAAAAAAAAAGAGGATGCATTTACTTACAGGAAACATTATGACATTTCTTAAAAGAAATACAACCCAAACATTCTAATGGAATTCACATGTCAAATAGGTTACAAAAATAATCCAACAAATGAAAATTAAACTCAAGTAGTTTAATGTGTTGAAATTATTAGTTTGGTCTAAATTACTTGAAATATTAAATGTCACATGTAAACAGGTGGGTTTGACATCACACACCCATAACAAAAGTGTACAGATCAATATTTCTGACTAGAATGTGCCAAGAGTCCAGAATAGGACATATAGTCAGATAGAGTTGAATCACTTCCCACTGGACACTTCCTATCAACAAGGAAGAATTACATGGCTGCACTGTATATATCATCATTCTCTGCTTAGGCCTCTTTATTCCAAAGAATAAAAGATGTATGAAGATACATCCACTGCTATACTCTATTGATTGTTAATTCTACATTTATTTATTGTTTCTGGATGTCTCTAAGACTGCTAGTTGCCTCCCTACTGTAATTGTCCTGTATTTCCTGATTCTGCTTAGGGTGGCAATATACACAGCTAGGTATCCCCTGGCCCTTTTGGAAGCAAATTGGTTGTCAGAAGACAAGAGTTCAGGCTGAAAAGATATAATCCAAGCCACTGGGTTTCTCTAGTGAAACTCTTTAACAAGAGAAGAAAATTTTTCTTGTTTCTCCCAGCTTGCACTTGATGGTGTGGGACACCACTATCTTTCATCGTAACAAGAGATTGTAGTTCTCATCCTGATGGTGGCAGAACCAAGAACTAAACAGAGGTTGGGGATCCAATACTATCATGGAACTACTACACAGATATCTGGTCATCCCATTTGAGGGTTATACTTTGTTATACTTTGTGAGAAAAAAATAAGTTCCTTCTTTGATGAAGCCAAACTCAATTCCAAACAACTGTACTGAATTCACTACTACATTTAGCAACTTAAGACAGGAAATTAAAAATGAAAAACGTGATTTTAAAGCCTTTCCATTTTTTAATACAACATGGTATCATATCACAAAAAAGCGCACTATGACAAATTTGAATGAAGACACAGCAAACAAACATAATTAATAACAATGTAAGCAGTAATTTTATGCAGCTTTATTAAAAAATCAATGTGGTTACAACAAAAGCAAATGGACATCAATGGCTACTGTAGTTGCCCTTGTTTGATTAAAATTCTAAGAGGGATAAGGATTCCTTACATTAGATGGTAAATAGTTGAGTCTTTGATTTTCAAATTATATACAACCAGAAAAAAGAACTATCTCTTCTCTGGATAGAAGATGACATTATCTGCCAAAATCCTGGATGCAAATGCCAAGAACTAGATGAGTCAAAAAAATTGCTGGCAAAAATAAATGCACAAGTTTTGAAATTAATCACATTCTTTGAAAAAATGCGTATGATATACCCTCACAGTTTGTTGATCCCTGAGAGCATGAATATATTATTAAAGCCAAGAGTCATATAGAGTACTTAAAATATAAAGCTTGACTGTGGGAATGGATAGGCCTGATCATATCCCTATTTTAGCCTGGATTAATAGTGATGCATTTTGCCCACATGGGATATTTCCCTCCCCAGGGTAACCAAAGTCTACAAACAGGCTTACTATTTATTGTTTAATTAGGAACAAAGAAAATTCCCAGGAGACAGAAACTGACTGAAATCCTCTAATGTGGATGAGCAATTAGCAAGGTGCACTTGGATGACATTGGAAGCATTGCTGGATGATCCCTGCCACACGTTTTTCTTTGCCATGCTCCTGGACCCATGCATTAATATGACAATGTCTCAAAGTTCTTTTGACAATAGATTGAATCCTTCTCCTAAACACCTTCTTGATACCCCAAATTTCAACCAGAATCAAAGCAGAGGAACAAAATGGAAGTTACAGTTAAGGCAGAGGAGGGGAGAGTTTTACAGGTCATAGTCACAAAATCTCTGAGTGTTTTATTTAGCTCTTAGAGGCAAGTAATTAAAATGTAATTCCCAAAGGGAGGTAAGATTATATGTCCCCAATAACCCTCCTGTTTGGATACATAATAATAAATAGAAGGTAAAGATTCATTCATAGAATAAATTTCTCAGAGTACTGAGCAGAATTAAGACACTAGTGAGAGATACAAAGTGTTTCTTCCTGATATTTTTTCCCAATAATTGTTGAATTTTTCCTTACAGATAAGTTGTTTAACTACTATCAAGTATGTCCAACAAGTATTTTATGATAAAACATGATTTTTGTTCTGATTTATGACATACATTTATCAGGCGGAATGAGGCAAGGTGTGCATCTGATGTCATACATAGCAAATGTCTTCTAGCAGTGTCATGTGTTGAGATTATAAACCAGTCTACATTTGGGCTCCAATCCTAGCATTCTAAACCACTTTTAAATTGAAATAAAAACTAATGCATGGAAATGATATTTTCTTTGGGGCTTCATTATTTCATATCTCAAAATGTAAGCAGTCTCAAATGTAAGATTCTGGAAAGTGTAACAAGCAATTTGAAAATTGCAAGAATTTCATCATATTTCTTCCTTCCTGGATTATCATTCAAACACAAACCCAAAAAATATACATTATTCTTCAGTGTTCACTAAAATCTTCTGATAAGGAAAGCCACTAGAAAATACAATGTTTGGAAATCCATCACAAAGTAACTAAGACTATCACCCCAGATCTCCTAATTTATAAGATCCCTGGAATCTATGCAGGTCTTTGGAAATCAGCCCTCCTTCCATTACTTGTTTCTCTGTTGGGAAATAGAGGTAAATTGAAACTAGCCTAAATAATTGTATTTTAATAATACTACATGAAAGCCTACTAGTAAACCTATCATTTTTCACTTTCTCAAAGGGGTGAAGGCTAGGATTTTCTTTTTTTATTTTTTTCCCAGACTAGTTTGTCTTAATTGCTACTACTGGGCGTTATTACGCTAACATCACATTTCTTTTTTTTTAACCTAAAAAAATGTGTTGTTTTTAGGTATACATGACAGTAGAGTGTATTTTGACACATTATACATACATGGGGTGCAACCCACTGAAATTTTGATTCCATTCTTGTGGCTGAAAATGATGTGGAGTAACACTGGTTGTATATTCATTTATGATTGTAGGAAATTTATGTTTGATTCATTCAACTCTCTTTCCTATCCTCATCCCCCTTCCCTTCCCTTCATTCCCCTTTGTCTAATCCAATGATCTTCTATATTTCTGTTCCTTATCATCCCTTGTTATGGGTTAGCTTCCACATATCAGGGAGAACATTTCACTTTTGGATCTTTGGGACTGGCTTATTTCAATTGGCTTGATATTCTTCAGTTCCATCCATTTACCAGCAAATGCCATAATTTCAGTCTTCTTTATAGCTGAATAATATTCCATTGTGTATATATACCACATTTTCTTTATCCATTCATCTGTTGAAGGGCACCTAGGTTGGTTCCATAGCTTGGCTTTTGTGAATTGAGCTGCTATAAACATTGATGTGGCTGCATCACTGTAGTATGCTGATTAAAATAATAATAATTAGATTTTATCAGAGAAGTGAATGCAGTTCTATTGTAATATATTGTTTTAGTTTCATTATTTTAAATAAGGAATAATTAAAATCCTGCTTTTTGTTAGTTAAGAACTATGTTAGTCAGCTTCCATTACTATAACAAATACCTGAGATAAATCAACTTATAAGGATGAAAGGTTTATTTTGGCTTACAATTTCAGAGGTTTCAGTCCATGGTCACTTGATCCTGTTGCTTTAGACCTGTTTGTGGAACATCATGGTGGTAGTGTATGGCAGAAGAGACCTATTTACCTCATGGTGGCCAGAAAGCAAAGAGAGGGGAAGAGGCCACTGTCCAAAATTCCTCTTCAAGGGCACACCCCCAATGACCTAACTTCCTTCCACAAGGCCCCACCTCCTAACAATGCCACAGGCTGGCAACAAACCTATAGCATATGGCCCTTTGGGAGACAGTCAAGGTCCTAACTATAACAAGAACTATATGGAATCAGTTTTAAATTATTTAGGAAGATAAAATAGTATCTTCTTAATAAATGTTCTTAGTATGCAGTCATGAGTGTCCTGATGACACAAATTCTGAGAAATGTACATTATATGATTTCTTCCTTATGATAACATCATAAAAAGCATTCACCTGAAATAAAATGGCTATAATATTATGAGATAAATATTTTGAAACCATCATCATATATGTGTTCCATCACTAACCAAAGCATCATTGAACAAAACATTATGTGGCACATGACTGTACTTAATATATCACAAAATGGTGTGGTCAGCCTACAGGTAGTTTTTTTGGATTTCAAAACACTGCATCTTTTTAAAAATTCTAGGAGGTGACATGAACTACTTCAGCCTGCCAGGAGGCACTGATTCAACTCTGAAAGCACCCACCTGTAATTAAAGAACAAGCAAATTAGGAAGACCAAGTAAATGAGTAACATTTAGTGCATCAATTAATTTAAAATTTGCCTTTCACTCTCCTTTTTGGCAGGTTTTGAATATTTTTGCATGCATTGAATATGTATCGATTTCCCTTAACTACTTAAAATGCAACACCAGCACAATTCAGATAATTCTATTATTTTTGAAGTCTTTAGGAACTTTTTACAGATTGAGAAGCTAAAGTTCAGAGAGCCTGAGTAAATTGGCAGAGCTGGTGAGGAAGCTGCCAGGTTCAGAACTCAGGTACCCTGAGTCTCAGTTGCGCACCCTCAATTCCACTGCAATGAGAGGTACTTAGGAATTTTAAGTACCACTGCTGTCAATGATATACAGTGTTTTCAAAAGCTTCCATGCTCTGTTTAAGGTTCTGCTAAGCATATCATTGCTTGTCAGCTGTTGGGACACACATAACTAAATGAGATGACACATGATAGCTAGGGGAGGAAGGCAGGCTGTATATCTAAAAGAAGAACTAGAAGCTCCATCAATTATTACAGCCTCTAAGTACTCATCATTGGGTCTGCATGAGTTCATAGGAATACAAAGAATGATTTGGAGTTGATTTTAGGTCCTAGTAGTTAAGAACAAGCAGGCAAAGGGTATAAAAGAAAACCCAAACTGGGTAACCATTTAACCATATCATAAGAAGGATATATGAAAAGAGAAGAAAAATAATGCTTCTCCTGGAGGTATTTTTCTTCATAAGAAACAACATTCTAAAAATGGTAGAGCCGGGCACGGTGGCTCAAGCCTGTAATCCCAGCACTTAGGGAGGCTGAAACAGGAGAATCGCGAGTTCAAAGCCAGCCTCAGCAATGGCGAGGTGCTAAGCAACTCAGTGAGACCCTGCCTCTAGATAAAACACAAAATAGGGCTGGGGATGTGGCCCAGTGGTCGAGTGCCCCTGAGTTCAATCCCCAGTACAAAAAAAAACAAAAACAAAAACAAATAAAAATGGTAGAACATGAATTCTAAAAATGGTAGCCAAGCAATTTATAGAGGTTAATGGGAAAACATACAAAACTCATCAATCTTTTAGGATGAGACTTGCTGAATTACTATCAATATTCTAGCTCCTCTAAATTAAGAGAATGATACATTTACATGTTTTCCCATCTCAAGAAAAACAGAACACAGTCATGCACCATGTAAGAACATTTCAGTCAACAATGGACTTCATATGCCACAGTGATTCCATAAGGTTATATTACTTAGTAACATCACAGCCATCTTAGTTCATGAGAATATACTCTGATATTTTCTATTAAGTAAGAGAGAGGGAATGTGGAAGGGACTACTCTGTACGATATTCAGTGCCACCAGGGCCCTCACAATACTCCATCTGAAGACCCTTCCTATGAGGGGAAACTGGGCCACCTTGCAGTTAAAATGAGAAAGTTAGACCACCACAAGGGGAAGTCAACACCATGAAAGGAAAGCCCCTACTTTTGGGCATGAGCAATAGCCAAGGGATTGACCTAAAGTTAGCTTGTTACTATTTTACATATCATTAGCATTGTGGTTTGCTTCTCCCTCTGTGCATTTTCTGGGGAGGGAGGTGCACCAAAGTGGACTTATGTATGGACAGTAGAAAAGAAATTAGATATGACCTGGCTGTCAATCAAGGTGTCAATCAAACCAAGCCCATTCAGGGGCGAATTTGGCAAACTAGCACAGCCTCCACCGTGTAAATGCGGTCCTAAGCTCCTTCTCATTTCAGTTCACTCTGCTCTCTGACTGTTACTTTCTCTTTCAATACACCTATGCCTTGCCTGCCAATCTCTCTCAATTTGCTCAATTCTTTGCTCAAGTTGCCAAGAACCTGAACCTAGGACCCCGTGAGGACCACTGTCCTTGTGTTGGCTGCCATTCTCAGCCACGTCCCTGTCATTAAACAATCCATTTCTATAATTATTAGTGTCATTATTATTAGCATAAACTCAGTTTATACTTATATTAACTTAGGGGTCAGTACAAGATGAAAAATTTACTTGTTAAATTTGAGCTGTAAATGACAATGATTTTACATTCTTATTTTTCCATTATTGATTTATATTGGAAATTGAATGGTTTGGGATCAACAAGATGGTGAATTTTTAAGCAATACTTTTATGTGGTTTATTTAGTTATTTAGTTATTATACACTTTTATTAGAACATCATAATTATACATAGTAATTGAGTTTAATTTTTTGTCTTTTTTCCATATTTTTTATCAGTGCATTATAATTATACATAATACTGGGATTGTTACATATTAATTTGTGCATACAATATAATGACATAATTTGGCTGATATTATTCCCCAGTATTTCCTCCTTCCCTCTTCTCCCTCCTGCTGGTCCATTTTCTCTACTCTATTGATCTCCCTTCTATTTTCATGATATGCCCCACCTTTCTTTTTCTTTTTCTTTTTCCTCTCTTATTTCCACATAAGAGAGAACACATGACCCATGACTTTCAGATTTTGGCTTGTTTTGCTCAACATAATGTTCTCAAAATAATATATTTTCCTGCAGATGACATAATTCCATTCTTTCTGGCTGAATAAAATAATTTCCATTCTTTCTGGCTCTTGTGTATATATTCCATATTTTCTTTATTCCATAATGGGGCTTTTGATATTTGCTTGATAGCCAGCCTTCATCATTGTGGGTGTTTACATGATGTGTTTACCAATTTTATCCTTTTTAATTTAGCAGAAGTTCTACTAAGTGCCAATATGGTTTTAAAGAATATTGTTTAAGAATAATGTTTTTATAAGAAGTTTTAAACTTGTAGAGAAAAGTGTGTTAACTATTAAAAGCATGATTGTGGGAGTAGCATCTGAGGTCTTAGCTTATTTTACTTATTTATAACATAGTTTAGTAATAACCAAAAATCATGCATGCAAGGAATTTGATTTGAAGCCCATTCTCCCGTTTCCCTCCCCTCCTCCCTCCTCATATTCTCCTGTATTTTTCTATTAAACTTCTTGTCTTCTATATATACATAAAAGTGAAATTCCCTTTGGTATCTTTACATAAGAATATAACATGACATTGGTAATTTAATTACATATTTCTTCCCCTTTCTCTTCCTAGAATCCTCCCTGCTTCACATTCTCCTTCTACTCCACTGAACTTCCCTATAACTTTATGATATCAAATCCCCTTTCCTACTGCCTTCTTTCCCTTATTTGTTCTAGCTTCCACATATGAGAGGAAACATTCAACCTTGGATTTTATTTACTTGCATTCGTTCTTTTTAAGTATACATGAGAGTGTAGTGTATTTTGACATATTATGCATACCTGGAATATAACTTATTCTAATTAGGACCCCATTCCTGTAGTTGTACAGAATGTGGAGTTTTACTGGTGATGTATTCATATATGAATATAGGAAGGTTATGTCTAATTCATTCTACTGTCTTTCCTATCCCCATCCCTCCTCCCTTTCCTTTATTCCCCTTTGTCTAATCCAGTGAACTTCTATTTTTCCCCCTGCTCCCCTTATTGTCTGCCAATATCCTCATATCAGAGAGAAGATTCAGCCTTTGGTTTTTTGGAATTGGCTTATTTCACTTAGAATGATAGACTCCAGATATATCTATTTACCAGCAAAATCATAAAGTCATTCCTTTTTATGGCTGAGTAATATTCCATAGTGTATATATACCAGATTTTCTTTATCCATTCATCTGTTGAAGGGCATCTAGGTTGGTTCCATAAATTAGCTATTGCTAATTGAGCTGCCATGAATCTTGATGTGGCTGCATCACTGTAGTATGCTGATTTTTAGTCCTTCATGTATATACTGAGGAGTAGGATAACTGGGTCAAATGGTGGCTTCATTCCAGGTTTTCTGAGTAATATCCATACTGCTTTCCAGAGTGTTTGTACCAATTAGCAGTCCACCAGCAATATATGAGAGTGTACCTTTTCCCCCACATCCTCACTAACATTTATTGTTACTTGTATTCTTTATAATTGACATTTTGACTGGAGTGAGATGGAATCTGAGTATAGTTTTAATTTTCATTTCTCTAATTGCTAGAGAAGTTGAACATTTTTTCATATATTTGTTGACCATTTGTATTTCTCCTTCTGTGAAGTACCTGTTTGGTTCCTTTGCCCATTTATCATTTGGGTTATTTGTAATTTTGGTGTTAAGTTTTTTTAGTTCCTTGTATATCCTGGAGATTAATGCCTTATCTGAGGTACAGGTGGCAAAGATTTTCTCCCATTTTGTAGGCTCTCTCTTCATGTACTTGATTCTTTACTTTGCTGTAAAAAATCTTTTAAGTTTAATACCATCTCATTTATTGATTTTTGATTTTACTTCTTCCACTTTAGGAGTCTTGTTGAGAAGGTCGATTCCTAAGGTAACATGATGGAAAGTTGGGCCTACCTTTCCTTCTAGTAGGTGCAGAGTCTCTGGTCTAATTCCTAGGTCCTTGATTCACTTTGAGTTGTGCAGGGTGAGAGATAGGGGTTCAATTTCATTCCATTGCATATGGATTTCCAGTTTTCCCAGTACCATATATTAAAGAGGTTATCTTTCCTCCAATGTATGTTTATGACATCTTTGTCTAGTGTGAGATAACTGTATATATGTGACTTTGTCTTTATGTCTTCTGCTCTGTTCCATTGTTGATCTTTGATTTTATGACTGGTTATTTCACTTAGCATGATTTTCTCCATTTCCACTCATTTACCAGCAAATGCCATTATTTCATTCTTCTTTGTAGGTGAGCAAAATTCCATTGTGTGTGTATATATATTTATTGTGTGTGTGTTTATATATGTACATATATATTTATTTCACATTTTCTTGATCCATTCATCCATTAATAGGCATCTAGGTTGATTTTATAGTTTGGCTACTGTGAGTTCTATTGCTATAAACATTAATGTGACTGTATGGCCATAGCATGCTGATTTCAGATCTTTTGGATAAATACTGAGGAGTGGGATAGCTGGGTCATATGGTGGTTCCATTCCTAGTTTTTTGAGGAATCTCCACACTGCTTTCCAGAGTAATTGTACTAACTTGCAGTCCTACACAAAATGTAATAGTGTACCTTTATCCCCCACATCCTCACCAGCATTTATTATTGTTTATGTTCTTGATGATTGCTTTTCTGACTGGAATGAAATTAAATATTAGTGTAATTTGAATTTGCATTTCACTGATTGCTAATGATGCTGAACATTTTTTTTCGTATATTTATTGGCCATTTGTGATTCTTATTTTGAAAAGTTTCTGATTAGTTATTTGCCCATTTATTGATTGGGCTATTTGGGGTTTTTTGGCATTGAGTTTTTGGTGTTCATATATTCTGGGTATCAGTCCCCTGTCAGAGAAGTGGCTGGCAAAGATCATCCCCCATTCTGTAGGCTCTTTCTTCACTCTCTTAATCATTTTCTTTGCTGTGCAGAAGCTTTCAGTTTGATACCATCCCACTTATTGATTCTTGGGGCTTTTTTAGCTTTAGGGGTCTTGTTGAGGAAGTCAGTACCTGCACCTATGTGATGGAGTGTTGACCTTATGTTTTCTTCTAGCAGTTGCAAGGTTTCTAGTCTCATTGCTAAGTTTTCGATCCATTTTGACTTGACTTTTGTACAGTTAAAGATAGGGAGTGAATTTCATTCTTCTACATATAGATATCCAGTTTTCCCAGCACCATTTATTTAAAAGGCTGTCTTTTCTCCAACATATATTGTTGGCCATAAGCATTTGGTGTGTCCTTCTGTCTTCTGTTCTATTCCATTGGTCTTCATGTCTATTTTGATGCCATTACCATGCTGTTTTGCTACTACAACCCTATAGTATAATGTGATAGCTGGTATTGTGATACTTCTTGCATTAATTTTCTTGTTTAGAATTGTTAAGCACCACATTATGCCAAACCTGTCATTCTAGCAATTTCAATGTTTATTGGTCTCATCCCTAACCCTTGACCTTCTTTAGTCCAATGATTGTCACTCCTCACCACTTACATAGACAGACTCTGGGCTCGGACATCATGATTTATCAAATATCTGTGATCTGTAGTGATAAGAGTCCATCATTTCATTACTTCATTTTCACTACATTTGCTCATTTATACTATTTATCTGCTTGTGTGTAATCAGTTCTGCTTTCCTCATTTTATCCCACAACTAACCCCTGTATAATAAAGCCTGTTACTAGAACATCACTAGCCCATCACCTCTATTTTCTTTTTCCTGTCTCCATCACCCATCAATTCAATATCAAGCTAAAGAATACCTCCCTTGTGCCTGTTCTTGGCTTTTTTCTTCTGTAATTCATCTATTCAAATCCATTTACCATTTACCTATTGGGGTTTCTGTCTTTATAGGAATATTAATATCTTACTTATTACATGAATTCTTCAAGTTTAATCTGCATGTTAATATTTTATATATATATGAATTGAAAATATTTTTGCTCAGGATTATATTTTAATTCAAATATATCATATCTTATAGTTTTTAACTTTAATATGTTCAAATTGTTTAATCTTTGTGTCTTGGTCAAGATGTCTTCCCTTACCATGGTTAATAAAAATATTCACTTATATTTTCTTCTAGTACTTCTAAAGTTTTATTTTTCACATTTTGTATTTCACAAAAGTGGAATTTTTGTAAATACTATGGTTTTAATGTTTTTGTTTGTTTATTTGCAGTGCTGGGGATCAAGATCAAGGCCTTCCTAGCGCCTTGTGCATGCAGGACAAGTGTTCCACCATAGAGATAACAATCTCAGCCTTGTGTATGGTATGTACAAATTAAATTTAACAGAGCTTACTTGAGCAAAGAAAAATTTGTGAATTAGCAGCACTCAACCAGAAAAGCCTCAGAGAACTTCCTCCATAATATGAAAAAATGAGCCATTCCAGGCCATTCCAGGAAGTAAAGAAATCATTTGATTGTCCACAACTAGGCATGTGCCTTATTTGGGCATGGAGTGGTAAATCAGCTGCCTGTGAACTGATGAAACTCAGCTATTCATTATAAAAAAAAAATGCTCTGTTAGATTTCTACTTTTTTACAAAGTTAGGTTGCAATATGTTGTATAGAAGCTCAAAGTACAGGAGGCTAATGGCTTTCTGCTTAATTAGTTTGTAGAGATCAGCTTTTATCTTCATCATTTATAATCACTGTTACTCTTGTTAAATGTTTATCCACCACCACTGATTTGTGATGCTACTGCTTATTTCTGGACTCTTGATTTTGCCTTCTTCCATTTGGCTAAACCTGTGTCTTTACCATGTATTCCTAGATCTTAAGCTTTAAAATGTACATTGCTCTAAAAGTATCAGTCCAAGATATTTTCCAAAATCACCTTAGCTATTTTTGGTGTTTGCTTATTTTGCATGAATTCTAGCATAAATTCATGTGCCAAGCTCTACAAAGAAAAAAAGAAAAAAGAAAGAAGGAAAGATGTAGGGAGAGAATAAAAAAGAGAAGGAAGCATAAGAGAGTGAAAGATTTATAGTTTTACTGGCATTTAATAATCACGATTATTTAGATTAATATGACTGTTTTTATGAACATGGTATTACTTTCCATATGTGATGCAAAAATTTGTATTTTAAACACTTTTAAATAAACAATTTTATTAGTAAAAGATGTAATAAAGGAATAAAACATTCAGTTTCACCCAATTACAGGAAGCCCATAAATATTCAGTCATATCCAGAGTGGCGTAGTTTGGAAATACAGCAGGTGTTTATTGCATCATCTTCAATTTTTATTTTTGTTAACTCTTGAATTGTCAGAGAATATTTTTAAGTAATTGTATCCAAAAGTGTACTTGGTCATTTTGCTTTGGGAATATTTGATTATCTGAGACTTCACTTTATTAACTTTTCTATGAATTGTACATCACCTTGTTAAATATATAGTTATCAATATCACATCTCCCAAATCTCTGCCTTTGTTTATATCATGGCATTAAATATAAAGTCAAGGGTCTATCTCTCACCACCTCTGAGAAGAATGAATGACTATGCCATTTATTGATTATAGAAAGCATATTTTACCCATGAATTTGATAAAGAAAAAGAAAACAAAGCAATACCACTTTTAGGAAAAAGAAAAGAAGAAAAATATAAATCATAGTTCTAGCAACTGACAGTGATTTTTAACAATTAATTTGTATTTTCAGATAGTTTTGTTCTTACATCTTTTATTAGACTTATCCCTATACCCTTATTTTCCCTTCCAATTTATATTTTATAACTAGTGTTTGAAGACAATTTTATTTCTTGAATTATGATGCGTGGTCTTAATTTTTCTTTTTTTATTGTTTGTTATAGATTTTATTATACCTTCTATCAAGTTAAAAAAATTTCCTTGCCATCTAGTTTGCTAAGGGTGCTTTGTTGTTCTTTGTTGTTGATTTTGTTTTAACATTGGTAGATATTGAACTCTATTGAGACTGTTGCAGTATCTTTGGAGATGATCATAGAAAGAAGGAGAAGCCTGTGATTAATGCAGATTCTTTACCAATTTGGTAACCTCAGTTATCCTCTTTGCAAGCCAAGTGAGACATAGGATCATTCTAAATTCCAGTAATGTCAGCTCTGGCTTTTATTTCTACATCATCATGGCCTACTCATAGCAGGAGACTAAATGATCCCATAGCTCTTCAAAATACCCAACATAGGAAGCTGCTCTAAATACTCTTCTTGAACTTGGATCGCCTCAGCTTTCTCCTTCCAGTTAGAGGATCTGTCAGGATTCTCCTACAGGTTGTTTTAAAACATATTCTCCCTTTGTCAAATGATTGCCAGATGAAATCATGAAATGCATTCCTTTCTCCTACATTTTTCAGCAGAAAGATTTTGAAAATATCTGAGGCAGAAGTGAATAATCAGTAAGAGAGTGACCTAAAAGTGCTGGGGTTTCCCATTGGCATTCTCTGATCCTACAGTATGAGGATGGCCTTTCAGGAAATCATGCAAGATCTTCCATAGGCTTTTTGAATGTTAAATCCTACAATAATCCCTAAGTTGACCCTTATTTATAACATGTTACTGTCATCACTACTGAATTCTCTATATAAATATTTTATTTTGGATTTTATGCTTACATTTCTATAAATTTGTAGGAGCACTCCCTATAGCTTCAACCCCTCCCTTTCCTCTTTTCCCATTCTATGCTGATGAACTGCACCCCTGGCAGAGCGTTCCTCATTGGTTGTAACCTCAGGGCCATGATTGATCCAAGGACCCTATATAAGCTTCTGTACTTCCTGGAATAAACGGGTTCTGCATCTTGCTCTGGCAGAGCAGTCTTACCTACCCCTGGAGTTTGGGTGGAGTGACTCTGCGGACCATCACCCCAAAACCTTGTCCCATGAGACCTCACTTCGTCTTTCCTGAAGACCCTTTTTCATCTCTCAGGACCCCAACCCATTGAGCAGACCCACGAGGCATGACTTAAAACAATATCTGGTGCCCATGCGCTCTGGGGCTTTCTCGACCCAGTCCATAAGTGATTTCGTGGCAGTCCCCCTGTCTTTGTCTTGCTGGTGAAGGTAACACCAGCCTTTTTGTGATTGTCTCCTATGTCTGTGTGTCTTTGTGTGATAAAGTTATGTCAGGGAACCCTAATTCCAAACATTTGCATGTTTTTGTCTCTCCTAAGAACATGGCGGTCCTTTATTATTGTCACACCTTCCCTGGAGCTCCTGCCATAAAATCACCAGTCTCACCTCACAAATTATAGCCTTAGTGGTGAAGCTCAGAGAACAAGCTAGATCCATCTTTAATAAGGAACCTGACACCATAGTCCTACCTTTTCGTCTGGAACAAATCACCTTCCTCCTACAAACTTCTTCAGATTTCCAGAAAATGATGGAAGGATTTCCTGGGTCACTATCTTCCCATCTCCCTCCTTCTAAACTACTGCAGACCCTACAAGATCTTCCATTGACAGTGACCACTCATGTCTTTCTCTCGAGCAAACCCATTCCTATGGCCCCTTGTGTGTTCACAAACACCAACACTTATCATCTTGGCTACCTTATAATGGGATCTAATATAACAAATGATCAATTTGTCTAAAGGCATTCTGATTATGTCCATGTAGCTGAATTGACTGCACTTATCCTGGTGCTGGAAAAATATCAGACCATTTCCCTTCCATTGCTTATTCCACATTTAGGCCCAGAGACTGTCCTGTCGATCAGCCTATGGCTACCCTCAAGACTATACTAGAAATAAAACAACAATCATGGTATATTATGCACATCTGCTCCCATTCCGGGTTGCCTGGCTTTCTATCAGAAGGGAATGCCTCTATTGACAAACTTGTAAGTCAGCCTAAAGTCATAATGTCCACTCTAGAACAAGCTAGAGCCTTACACCAGAGGTTTCACCTCTCAGCAGATAGTCTTCATCGCCTATTGCCTGAAATTCAATCCAATAATGCAAACATCTGATTTATACATGCTCCTCTTGCAGCCCATTGTTACCGTTGGGTCCACTCCAAGCACAGGGAGTCAACCCCTGTGGGTTGACACCCAACTTCCTCTAGCAGATGGATGTCACTCATATCCCTACCTTTGGGAAATTTAAATTTGTACATGTGATAATTGACACCTATTCCTCCCTTGTATACACTACTGCCATTGCAGGGGGAAAAGCAACCCATGTGATTAAGGCTCTAAAGCAAGCAATGCTATTCATGGGCGTCCCATGGTCAATCAAAACAGACAATGGCCCAGCCTATGTCTCCCTCAGATTGAAGGAATTTTTAACTTCCTGGGCAATATCCCATACCAAAGGGATTCCCTATAACCCTCAGGGACACGGAGTTTATCAAAAGAACCAATTGCACTCTAAAGGAGAACTATCTCACTTTTGACAAGCAAGGCCTCAATGCAGCAATTTGACACTGGGATCCATTTACCTCTCCTACTCCACTTCCCTCGGTATGATGGAAGGACTCCTTGAACCTTCAATGGAAGGGCCCAGACCCTCTGCTCACACAAGAGCGAGGCTACAGTTGTGTCTTTCCCCCAACAGAATCTAAGCCCCTTTGGATCACAGCCAGGAATATTCATCCAAGCCTCTCTCAAGAAGAGGCACAACTTAAAACAATATAAATCCATGTTTTTATATTTATATATATATATATATATATATATATATATATATATATATATATATATATAATGTGTACACAATATATGTAACACATATGTGTGTGTCCTACAAATTTTATTTACAAATAATTTTACCATTCATTATGACTTGGGTTCTTAAAATTCTTTTCTGATTTTTATTATTTTCTTTCTTCACCTTTCTTTGAGCTTGCAATGTTTTAATTGTTTTCTAATTTCTTGAATTGAATGGAAAAATCATCCATTTTTCATCTTTCTTCTTTTTGAATATACACATAACAATTTATTTCCTTCAAAGAAAATTCTGCTACTTTTAAAAAGATTTTATGTATGTGGTATGATTTGTTGTTTAGTTAGTTCTTTATACTTTATAATTTCCATTGTGTTTTGGTTTCACAAATTATTTATGCATGCTTTTAAATATGTACACATTCTGCTTAGACCCATTCTGTTTCATTTTGCTTTTGATTGCTAATTTTATTGCATTTTAGTAACAATAATTTCAGAATTCTGCTATATTCGCCTAATTTCCTCAGCTCTATCTTCCAGAAACTTTGTCTAAATTTCAGTGAGTACATTGTTTTTTTCTTATAATTCTGTTTGGTCTCATTTCAGATCTTCTTTTATCTTAAGTAGTGTTCAATTCTTTCATTGTGGTATTTAGTCTTTTTTTTAACCACTTTAAGTATAATTATTTTATGATGTTAGAGCATTCATTTCCAAGAGCGTTAATCCTGAGGTGTCTAGCCCGAGTCCCTGCTATCATGACTTTCTGTATGTACTGTGTAAGATTTCTAATGGGCTCTTATATTCCCCTGTGCATTCCCCTGGTGGACCCTTGTGGGCTGGTTTCTGAGAAATCATGTGTGCCTGGATTATTAGCACCTTCCCACTGAGCAGTTACTGGCTTCTCTCTGACAGCAAGCAGGAGTTTGTTTTCAGATTAACTCCTTAACTCAATGTGTTTACACCACAGAGACAGAGTCAGGGAAGAAAGGTAGACCCCACATGTACTTTTGCAGATGAATTTATCCCCTATCAAGAGGCCCAAGCTGAGTCAAGACTTTTTCTTTTCCTGCTACTTCCAGGCCACACGGGGCACTGTCCTTCTTCTCAGCCCCAGGCCCATCTCCCATCCTAATGTGGCAATGCAGGTGCTCATAGTATTTCCCTGTGCCCAATGTCCCCTGGTGTCCCTCAGCATCTGCTCAGAGGCTGTGTATGTATCTGCAGCGGGGGTGCATTAGCTCATCCTCCTCATAGCCACAAATGAGAGTTTCCTAATTTCTCCCTTCTATTTTGTTTCACTAAGTTTTTTCCACTTTAAAATAAAATATACACCTAAAAGACCTATGTGCCCTGTTTTAGGTGTTATCTTCCCCTTTATTACTCTACTCAGTAAAAGTTACAAAGGCAGCTGTCCCTCAGCATCCCCTAGGGATTTGTTCCAGCACCCCTCATACCAATAGCCTTAGAGGCTCAAATTCCTTAAATCAAATTGCATTGTATATGCAAGTAACCTATGCACATCCACCTGTATTCTTTCAAACATCTGTGGATTACTTATGATATTTAATACAATGTGGATGCTAGGAAAGTAGTTGTTATACTGTACACTTTAAAGAATAATGACATGAAAAGAAGTCTGTACATGTTTAGCATGATGCAATTGCTTTTCAAAATTATTTTCAATCCAAGGTTGGTGGAAATTGTGGATGTGGGACCCAGGGACTACGAGGACCAGCTGTATGCATGTGCTTGGTCTCCTCTGCTGTAGACACCCTAGCATGGCTATTTTTACTTTTCTCTGAAAGCAGAATCCCATACGGCAGTTGCCACCCCAGAGAAAACCACTTAAATCCCATTACACAACTTCTGTGCTATAGTGACTCATTATCACTCCAGGCTAACATCCAAGATACCCAACTGGACTGAAAATGCTCCCTCAAGCAACCCCCTGCCTTTATCCTCCTATGCATCACTGTCTTTTCCTTACAAATTCCAGGATTTCCAAAACACTCCTTTTTTTTGGTAAGTGCATTGTGACTCCTTGCCTCTTGACCTTTCCTTATATTGTTCTCCCTGCTGGAATTATGTCTCCTTTATCTGCACAAGAAACTTCTATCCATACTTCAAAACACAGCTTATAAATTTCCTCCTCAGAAGACCCCTTTCTACTTGTCCTAAATAAAATTAATTTTTCTCTCCTCTTGTCCTATTTAGATGGTTCATGTATGAATTCAATATATAATATCATAAATATTTTCCTTGATATTTGCTCCTATTCATTAATTACCCTCTGCAGTCTTTTTAAGGTAGGACTCATAGTTTATCAATAGACTTCCAATAGGTAACAACTTGCCTGGCACATGGAAGTTAGAAGTAGAAATCAGACCTCTTTCTTTCTTTCTTTTTTCACAGATTATCTACTACTTTATTATTTGAAACCTCAGAAATGTCTTACTAATTCAAAGATGCTTGATAAGTATTTTCTAATTCAAATATTAGTGTCAGGAAAACTTTGAAATCTCATCTTGAGCAGTTTCATCCTTTTCTCCTCCCCTCCACAAGAAATTTCCTATTTGTCAATTTCACATTCAAAAATGAACATTTATCAACTTAACATTAAGAATTGCCCTTTTATGAAAATGTAGAAATCTTCAAATAAGTAGCATAAAGAAATTGAGATAATTTTCTTCTTTTTTTTAAAAAAACTTTTTATTTATTAAAACAAAAGAATGCATTTCAATTCATAGTACACATATGGAGCACAATTTTCCATTTCTCTGGTTGTAAACAAGATAGAGTCACACCATTCATGTCTTTGTACATGTACCTAGGGTAGTGATGTCCATCTTATTCCACCATCATTGCTACCCTCATACCCACTCCCTTCCTCTACCTCCCCTTTGCTCTATCTAAAGTTGCTCCATTTCTCCCATGCTCCCCAACCCCAACCCTATTATGTATCAGTATCCACTAATCAGAGAATCACATTTGGCCTTTGGTTTTTGGAGACTGGCTTATATCACTTAGCATGATGTTCTCCAACTCCATCCATTTACCTGCAAATGCCATAATTTTATTCTCTTTCTTTGCTGAGTAATATTCCATTGTGTATATATACCACAGTTTCTTTATCCATTCATGTATTGAAGGGCATCTAGGTTGCTTCCACAGTTTAGCAATTGTGAATTGTGCTGCTATAAACATTGAAGTGGCTGCATTACTGTAGTATGCTGTTTTTAAATCTTTAGGGTATAGACCGAGGAGTGGGATAGCTGGACCAAATGGTGGTTCCATTCCAAGTTTTCTAAGGAATCTCCATACGGCTTTCCAGATTGGTTGCACTAATTTGCAGTCTCCTCAGCAATGTAAGACTGTGCCTTTCCATCACATCCTCGCCAGCACTTGTTACTTGTGTTCTTGATAACTGCCATTCTGACTGGCATGAGATGAAATCTTAGTTTTGATTCATATTTCTCTAATTGCTAGAGATGTTGAATATTTCTTCATGTATTTGTTGATTGATTGTAAATCTTCTACTGAGAAGTTTCTTTTCAGCTCCTTAACACATTTATTGATTGGGTTGTTTGTTTTTTGGTGTTAAGTTTTTTGAGTTCTTTGTATATCCTGGAGATTAATGCTCCATCTTATGTGCATGTGGCAAAAATTTGCTCCCAGAATGTAGGCTCTCTGTTCACCTCATTGTTTCTTTTGCTGAGAAGATTTTTAGTTTGAATCCATCCCATTTATTGATTCTTGATTTTATTTCTTGCACTATAGGAGTCTTGTTAAGGTAGTTGGGGCCTAATCCAACATGATGAAGGTTTGGGCCTACTTTTTTCTCTATTAGGTGCAATGTCTCTGTTCTAATTCCTAGGTCCTTGAACCACTTTGAGTTGAATTTTGTGCATAGTGAGAGATAGGGGTTTAGTTTTATTTTGCTGCATATATATTTCCAATTTTCCCAGAACCATTTGATGCAGAGGCTATCTTTTCTCCAATGTATGTGTTTGACAACTTTGTCTAGTATAAGATAACTATGTTTAAGTGGGTTTGTCTCTGTGTCTTCTATTCTGTACCATTGATCTATCAGTCTATTTTTGTGCCAATACCATGCTGTTTTTGTTACTATAGCTTTGTAGTATAGTTTAAAGTCTGGTATTGTTTTGCCTCCTGCTTCACTCTTCTACTAAGGATTGCTTAGGCTATTCTGGGTCTCTTATTTTTACAAATGAATTTCATGATTACTTTATTTATATAAGGAATCTCATTGAGATTTTAATTGGGATTGCATTGAATCTGTATAACACTTTGGGTAGTATGGCCATTTTGACCATATTGATTCTGCCTATCCAAGAGCATGGGAGATCTTCCCATCTTCTAAGTTCTTCTTTAATTTCTTTCTTTAGTGTCCTGTAGTTTTTATTGTAGAGATCATTCACCTCTCTTGTTAGGTTGATTCCCAAGTATTCTTTATTTTTTTGAGGCTATTGTGAATGGAATAGTTTTCCTGATTTCTCTTTCAGAAGATTTATCACTGATGTATAGAAATGCATATGATTTGTGGGTGTTGATTTTATATCCTGCTACTTTGCTGAATTATTCATTAACTCTAGAAGTTTTCTGGTGGAATTTTTGGACCTCTAAGTATAGTATCATGTCATTGGCAAATAATGATAGTTTGAGTTCTTTTCCTATTTGAATCTCTTTAATTTATTTCATCTGTCTAATGGCTCTGGCTAGAGTTTCAAGGACTATGTTGAATAGAAGTGGTGAAACAGGGCATCCTTGTCTTGTTTCTGCTTTTGGAGGGAATGCTTCCAACTTTTCTCCATTTAGGATGATGTTTGCCTTGGATTTAGCATAGATAGCTTTTACAATGTTGAAGTATGTTTCTACTATCCCTAGTTTTTCTAGTGATTTAAACATGAAAGGGTGCTGTATTTTGTCAAATGCTTTCTCTGCATCAATTGATAAAATCATACAATTCTTATCATTAAGTCTATTGATGTAATGGATTATGTTTATTGATTTCTGTGTGTTGAACCAACCTTGCATCCCTAGAATGAACCCCATGATTATGGTGCACTATTTTTTTTTTTTTTACTATGTCTTTGTGCGCAATTTGTCAAAATCTTATTGAGAATTTTTGCATCTATATTCATCAGGGATATTGGTCTGAAATTTTCCTTCTTTGATGTGTCTCTGTCTGGTTTTGGTATCAAAACCAAATAACTAGGAGTGATAACTCCTAGAATAAGTTTGGAAGGGTTCCCTCCTTTTCTATTTCATGGAATAATTTCAGGAGTATTGGAGTTAGTTCTTCTTTGTAAGTCTTGTAGAATTTGGCCGAGAATCCATCTGATCCTGGGCTTTTCTTGGTTGGTAGGCTTTTGATGGCATCTTCTATTTCCTTGCTTGTAACTGATCTGTTTAAGTCATGAATGTTCTCCTGGTTCAGTTTTAGTAAGTCATATGCCTCTAGAAATTTGTGGGTATCTTCTAGGTTTTCTACTTTACTGGAGTATAAATTTCAAAACAGTTTCTAATAATCCTCTGTATTTCACCACAAGTTATAGTAATTTGGGTTTTCTCTCTCCTTTTTGTTAGGGTGGCTATGGGTTTGTCAATTTTATTTATTTTTTCAAAGAACCAGCTTTTGTTTTGTCAGTTTTTTGAATTGTTTACTTTGTTTCAATTTCATTGATTTCAGCCCTGATTTTAATTATTTCCTGTATTCTACTTCTTTTGGTGTTGGTTTGTTCTTTTTCTAGGGCTTTGAGATGTAGCGTCAAGTTATTTATTTGTTGACTTTATATTCTTTTAATGATTGAGCTTAATGCAATGAACTTTCATCTTAGCACTGCCTTCATAGTGTCCCAGAGATTTTGATATGTTTTATTGGAGTTCTTGTTTACCTCTAAGAATTTTTTTATCTCTTCCCTGATATCTTCTATTATCCATGCATAATTCAATAGCATATTATTTAGTCTCCAGGTGTTGGAGTAGCTTCTATTTTTTATTTTATCATTGATTTCTAATTTCTTTCTATTCTGATCTGATAGAATGCAGGGTAGTATCTCTATTGTTTTGTATTTGCTATGATTTGTTTTGTGGCATAACATATGGTCTATTTTGGGGAAAGATTCCTGTTCTACTGAGAAAAAAGTGTATTCACTGTTGATGGATGAAATATCTGTATATGTCCATTCAGTCTAAATTATTGATTTTTTTGTTGAGTTCTATGGTTTCTTTGTTTAGTTTTTGTTTGGAAGACCTATCCAGTGGTGAGAGAGGTGTTAAAATCACCCAGTATTATTGGGTTGTGGTCTATTTAATTCTTGAATTTGAGAAGGGTTTGTTTGATATACATAGATGCCCCATTGTTTGGGGCATAGATATTTATGATTATTATGTCTTGTTGATGTATGATTCCCTAAACAGCATGAAATGTTCTTCTTTATCCCTTTTTACTAACTTTGTTTTGAAATCCACTTTATCTGATATGAGGATGGAAACTCTTGCTTGTTTATGTTGTCCATATGAGTGATACACTTTTCCCCATCTTTTCACCTTCAGTGGATGTCTTTTCCCATGAGATGAGTCTATGATGCTGCGTCTTTTTAAAATCCAATCTGCCAGTCTATGTCTTTTAATTGATGAGTTTAGGTCATTGACATTCAACATTATTATTGAAATGTGTTTTGTATTCCTGATCATTTCGATTTATTTTTGGTTTTTAACTTTACTTGGTTTCTGCTTTGATTGGCCTTTCCTTTAGTGTAGTTCCTCCCTTTGCTGATTTTCATTGTTGTTTTTCATTTGCTCCTCATAGAATGTTTTGCTGAGAATGTTCTGTAATGCAGGCTTTCTCATTGTACATTCTTTTAACTTCTGTTTATCAGGGATGATTTTTATTTTATCATCAAATCTGAAGCTTAATTTTGCTGAATATAAAATTCTAGTAAAAATTCATGCATGCTGTTATAAAGTGAAAGTTAGTTTTAGTTATTGTATATGAGGATATACCAAAAATTTTGTATTAAATATCCAGAATCTTAAAATTCTCTTTACCAAAGAATATTTTTACCAGTCACCTGTAAATGTCTGTAGTGATATGTCAATACTGACTGAACACCTCGTGGCAAACCACAAGGAAAGCACAGGTACTCTGAGGAATTCTAACATTCTTGAGACACAAAGTTACAGATGACATAATTAGTACTTATGGGTTTAGACGTCCCTGGGTATTTGGTTGAAAGCAGCTGTTTATTACATAATATCAGTTATAATCTGTATAAATCTATGGCATCAACTGTAATCTACTTGATAATTCTCTGAATCTGCATTAAGTCTATCTGAGTCTCTTTACTCTCTGGATAGTCTGTGTATTTTAACTGCTTTCCCCCTCACTGGCATCTCTTTTTATTATTAATATGTTAACTATTGTTCTGTTTACACAAACAATAGCCATTGCCTGTTATTTTAGATCAAAAAACCACATGGGAATGTTTTCATTTCTAATAGAATGCAAATTAATGTGTTTTTAAATGTATGTGTGCAGGCTAATTCAAAGGATTAAATACTTCACAGGGATTAAAATATTAAAAGCTTTCAAGAAATAATGTGTTCTTGCCCTCACAGTGCCCTGGGAGTGATGGTGCTTTTTTCATATGATATTTTAATTATGCTTGACAGTTTACAAATGTTTTTGATAGACTATTTATTTGGACACCATAAGGTGGTGGTTTCTCTTGTATGTTAGGGAGCCTAAGGCCTGATCATAGAGCTTACCAGTGGTATAAGTGATCAGGAACCAAGGGTCAACTCTAATACCATCTCCTTCCCATATTCATCTTGTGTAAGTATCATGATGCAAAAATAAATAACTGAGACCTTATATACCTTCTAGGGTAGGAAACAAAAACAAGTCAATTGCATAGTATAACACTGTGCAATACTACTCAAACTTGGTTCATGTATTTGTCTCTATAAAAGTCAAAAACAAACAATAATAAAAATGAAATCCCTATAGGCCCTAATGTTGACTTAAATTATTTTAATTAGTGTTCCTTAATATACACACAGAAAACATAATAAATAAATTGGTCATGCTTCCAGTTCTGATATTACTTTAAACCAAAACCAAAGTTACAAATTAAAAACAATAATAAAAGTCAAGATAATTAAAATCATTAACATAAATTTAATGGAATTGATAATACTGCCTTCTGAATATAAATTATGACTTCTAAGAGGACCAACTACTGGGGTACAGGTTCTTTTCACTCTGATGTATTCATATCCCTCATGTGTTAGCCTTTTTAAATTGCTATAGAAAAATACCACAGACTGACCATTTACCAGCAAAAGAACTATATTTTCATAGTTTTAGAGGCTGAAAGTCTAAGATTTAGGTGCTAGCACATTCAGTGTCTGGGGAGGTCCAGCATTCTGGTCCACAGATAATATCTTTTCTCTGTATCCTCATAGGTTAGAAACAGGGGATGAGCTCCACAGGGCCTCTTTTACCAATATAGGAAACACATTTATGAGGGCTCCATTCTCATGATCTAAACACCTCCCAAAAGGCCCCATCTCTTGATACCATGATATTGAGACTTAGAGGTTCAACATATGAATTTGGGAGTGACACATTCAGACAACAGCACATGAAAACATCTCTCCCTCAGCTTTTCTCTAATCAATTATAACACCTTCACATAATAAAGTATAAGGCCATTTTGCTTTTGCTTGACCAACCATATCATCTACATATTAAGTCCATCCTGGGGATTTGCTCATAGACAAGCATCAATAAAATAGTTCTACTGATTCAAACCAGTTGACACAGTTTCAAACCCAGGTAAACATTCAGTGTATATCCTAAAATGATACGATTTGTAAATCATGTATAGCTTGGTTGTAAATTAGACAACCAATGGAATTTGAACACAGTGATATTAACTTCTCTGGCTATAATCAATATGAAAAATATAATTTAAAATGTGTCACAAGAAACTCCAAAGTCCCCTGTAATATGTATGATGACTCCCAAAGGTCCACACACAATAGGTCCACATACTCTCTTAGTTCAGAAGAGCTAATAGAGGGGGAAAAAAACTATTTTAATCTGGAACTAGACTCACTCCCACAGAATAACCATAAAGCAAGTCTACATGAAGCATCCTTGATTAACAAGTAGTGAGAACCGCAGTCCCTGGGTAAGGGAGAAGTGATGAGGGGAGCTTCAATTCCCTTGTTCTTCAACCAGGGACCTGGTCTGAGTGTGATGCAATGAGCAGAGTCTATGATGAGCAAAGCATATTTTGAACTGTGGAGGCAGAGAGTAACCTCCCAGAAGCCCAGTCAGCTAACTTCTTTCCAGCAGGACCCGGAAAGAACAGGACTGAGTGGAGGGCTGGGCTGCACATGCACAAGCCAAGGTTCCCCAAGTCAGGAAGACAGGAGCTCATGGAGGGTTAAGAGCAGAACTGAGGTTCCACAGTTGCTAGATTTATCTACTAGTCTTGTATACAAAAGGACAAAGAGTTCAAAGAGCTCAGATGAAATTCAAATTTGAAATACCAGAAATTATGCTCCAAGAACCCTAGGCATTACAATTTAAGAATAAAATTTGCTGCCAAATGAATAGTCTCTGCTATTTAAGAATAGCCAGTACCATGGGGCTGAGGTTGTGGCTCAGTGGTAGAATGCTTGCCTAGCACGTGTCAGGCACTGGGTTCGATCCTCAGCAGCACATAAAAATAAATAAAATAAAGATATTGTGTCCATCTATGACTAAAAAATAAAAAGTGGTAGAATGCTTGCCTAGCATGTGTCAGGCACTGGGTTCGATCCTCAGCAGCACATAAAAATAAATAAAATAAAGATATTGTGTCCATCTATGACTAAAAAATTTAAAAAAAGAATAGCCAAGGGGCTGGGGCTGTAGCTCAGTGGTAGAGCACTTGCCTAGCATATGTGGGGCACTGGGTTTGATCCTTAGCACCACATAAAAATATACAAATAAAATAGAGGCATTCTATACAACTACAAAAAAATTTTTAAAAAACTTAAAAAAGAATGGCCAATACCAGTGATATAATTTTAAGAGTTTTTGATAAATATTTGCTTTATAAGCTACCTTTAAATCTCTGCTGTTTTAACTGAAATGGATGTAAAAGTCTTTAATTTATGTAAGGGATTTTTAAACCAGAGAGGACTTAATGAGTTAGCGCCAGTTCCCTTCTGAATTCTAGTGTCTCACTCTCTGATAGGCCTGATAGGAATGATCCTTTTTTCAATCTCTAGTATTATTTTCACTTTATTTTCTTATAAACTAGTAAAAGCTCTAATCATACATGTAACCAGGCAAAAATGAGTCCTGAACAGGTCCAAACTGATCCTTCTTCCAGTCACAATAGGCTACTTCCTTTAGTTTAACTGTTCCTATTTCCAGAAGATAAATTCTTGTCATCAGAAAAAAAAATTGCATTAAAAAATACATTAAGAAGGAAAATTGTCCCTTTTGGGATTGAAGTTTTGCTTCTCTCTTTGCACATTAAAATTTGATTTAAGATCTTATGCCATATTTCCAAGCATGATTTAAGAATCCCAGAAGGACTTCACATCCACACAATGCTTAGCCAGCTCCTTCATTTAAAGGCTTACTTGGCCAGAAAAAAAGAAAGCATCTGAGATGCATCGTTTTCTTCGTAAACACAAGACAGCTTCACTAGTCCGGCCTGGTCAGGCAGTAGATCTGAGCCAAGGAGTTTCTTTCAGTACAAATCTTTTCAGTCTCTGAGCTTGAAGAATGACCAGGTACCAGGTGGTCATTTTAAGAATGACATTTTTTATGCTCAAATTAGAGAAATGAAAACTACAGCTTAGAAGTCTATCAAAAAAGAACATATTTAGAAATGATACCAACACACTTTATTTAAACAGGCAATCAGCCATGCCTGAAAAGAACACAGGGAAAGTATGTATGCTCAGCTAATTGAAACATAATTGAAGCCAGGCAGAAGAGAAAGATATTATAGATAGCTTATTCTTACAGAAAAGAATCCCTCCAATTCTCCAAACAAGAAAACCCAAAAGTGAAGGAGTATACACACATGCATATACCTATATGTAGGTACATATGGAAATAGAAAAAAGAAACATTTTCTCAGATGTTAAATTTCTATCTCCTTCCCAGTCTAGTCAGAGACGTCTCGATGACTCCCCAAAGGAATTCATCTCTAAGCCAGTGCCTGTCTTATTGTCCTAGTTTTCCAAATGCAGCCACCATGCAAACAAGGGAAAGAACAGAGAATAAGCCCTTGGCAGAAGAAAGTCATTTACTTTTGGTTTTAGTCAGCTTTGTGCTGCTGTGACCAAAATGTATGAGAAGAACAACTTCAAGGATGAAAAGTTTATCCGGAGCTCACAGTTTCAGAGAGCTCAGTCCATACATGGCCAACTCCGTTGCTCAGGGGCCAAAGTAAGGAAACACACCATGGCCAAAGTGCAAGGTGGAGGAAAGTTGCTCAGCTCATGGCAACCAGGAAGCAGAGGATGGTCAAGGAAAGATGAACCCTTCCAGGGTACACCCCCAGTGACCCGCCTCCTTCAGACACTCCTCACCTGCCCACAGTCACCACCGGGTCAGTTCATTCAAACTAAGATAGACTAATTAGGTTACATCTTTCATAATCCAACCATCGTACCTGCATTCCTACATGAACACGGGAGCTTTTGGGGGACACCTCATATCCAAAACATAACACATTTCATTAAAGAGGGAGATGACTATAATATTACAAAGATACCAAATAACCAGTTTTTATAGATTTTTGAATGAAGACATGATTGTTGCCTATTGGCTAGTGGCCTCAGGTTGATGACTTTTAGGAGGACAGACAGATACTTATTCACAAAGGAGCATTACCCTGTGAGCTTGAGTTTCTAGAGAAAGAACTGTCAAGTTTGAGAGAATTGTGGGGAAAGGGAGGAAAGTCAAAAAGGAGAACAGAAGGTTTAGATAGAAGCCTATGATCACGCCTGGGCTGACTGAACTTTATGCTTAGGAGCAGCAGTATGTGAGCTCAAGGGCAAGACACCTGCAAATGGACATTACGCTGCACTTCATCCTGGTCAGTAGCCTCTTTTGCCATCAATATTCCTTGATATCCTCAAGTCAATAATAATTGATCACCCCCACTGTTGCCTGCTAAGAACGTGAAAGAGAAAGGGAAATCTCCAGGCCAGCCTCAGTCTCACGAACATAGATCTGGGCTAGGAAGTTGGGAGCCCTGCTTCCTCATTTCCCTACTCTATGGTCAACTCTCTGAGCTCAGGATGGATTACATTCTTTTCCCTGGAGAACAAGGTGCCTGGGTATCAATGCATGCTTCTCTACCACTTTGCAATCTACATGGGCCTTCTAGTTCATCACCTTGCTTGTTAACAGCAATCCTGTCCACTGACATGGCAAAGAGTATTATCCCATTTTGTAGATTTTAAAAATCAGATGGAGTAAGGTGAGGTATCTTCCCAGGGAAGCACAACTATCTAGCAACACAACTAGTGCTCCTACAGAGTGATGACAGCCAGCCCCTGATGACATGTGAGCAAACACTACACAATGTTTGCTCCCAAGCCTCCTCTATCACCAGTACAGTACTCCATTTAGCCAACCCAACCTGCCTAACAGCTTCCATTTTCCAAAACAAACTACAGTATGGAAGTAAATATTATGCTGCTTCTGTTTAATTAAAATTGATCCAGGGAGACGAATGCTCACAGGATGAGAACACAAGCAAGGCAGTAAGCTGGGCACCCAGCTTCTGCTGAGTGTCAGGGAATGGGTTCCCAACTGCTTCCTTGTGCAATCCTCCTTCAGCCCACGTTGCGCCCTAACACCGTCTGCTTACCAGGTTACCTCCCTTTATAATGTCTTCATGGGCTCTCTGGTGTTGATAGTAAATCTTAAGTTTTAGTAACTATCTGCCTCATCTTGTTGGTGTAATCAAGTTGAATCCTACCTTAAATATAACCAAATTGATAGTGTACAAGTAAATAAATATAGTTTCAGTAATCACACTGTTGCAAACAAAATTCCATAAAAATTAGAAGTTGAAACTAGGGAAAGTATGTGTAACTTATCTCCAGAAAAAGTTAATTGCCTTTAATATATAAAAAGTATCTAAAAACAAGGAAGAAAAAGACATACTGTGGTATAGAAAACTGGACTGAAAACAATTATGTTGTAGAAAGAAATGGAAGTGGCTCCCTTGGAAAAGATGTTCAACCCTATTTATAAGAAGAAAATATACTTCCAAACGTCATGGAGATATTAACTATAGAGTTACTGCATATTCCATTACACTTTTGTGTTAGCAAAGGGACCAAGGCTTATCTCTGTAAAGAGATTAAGCCCACACAGAATATAGGAGCCATATTTTATATTTCTATGTATTTCAGTAGCATCTCAATAAATATCTGAGGTGGGCTGGGAGTGTAGTTCAGTGGTAGAACACTTGCCTAGCATGTGCAAGGCCCTGGCTTAACTACACAGTACTGCAAAAATAAATGAATGAATGAATGAATGAATGATCTGAGGTAATGATTAGAAACTAATGTTGTGGAAGCTGTTAAAGATAATTGGTTACTCTTCAAAGTTGCTATGTCCTTCAGAACTAGAAAAAGCTATATATTGAGGGGTGCCCATGGGAAGAAAGTATGATTATTCTCTTTGTCCAGAGATGATTCTGTGGTTCTGGAATGGTGCATACAGTCATCCTCTTGTTTAGGTACAATTCTGAAAAGAAAAAGAAAAACAGTGGCAGTTCTCAAGGTTGCTGCAGGTTCTCAGTCTTTTTTTAGCAGTAAAGAGAAAGCTCTGGTATATTTGGAGAAAGCTCTTCAGAATGGTGTGGCCACATACATAATTCACAGTGCTTCACCTTCTCCTTCTAGGATACTGCAGATTATTACAGGTCACAAAGTAATTTTTAATCACCCAGTCAAAACAAAACAAGTTGGAGAGTGGAGATATGTGGTATGTGCCAGGGTATTACCAGGAGTTAATCTAAATAAATAGGGGAGGAGCTGAGCTATTAAATAAGATGCTGACAATTATTTTGGGTCACAGATGATAGGAAAATTATCTCCAGGATATTTATTATTAAATATCTTACTGAAGCTTTTTTATAAGCTTTTTATATTGAATGATGAAGTGAATGGTTGAATTCTAAATATTATGACATCTTATGCAGTCATTCTTTAAAATAATTCTAAAATGCCAAAAAGAGCATAGTGCTAATGGGGGAAAAAGGCAGTTTTACAGAGTCCTGACAAAGTTAGAATAAAAAGATAATCCCTAATGGGAAGAGAGGTTAGATCTAGAACTAATATAACTAATGAAGAGATATCATGCCTGCATTGCTGTATGTCTACAAGAGAAAAACAATGTGTTGGTCTTCTTTGAATTTCAAAGTGAACAAAACCCATAAAAGGGAAGACACGTTTGAATCACAATTAGCAGTTTTCACTTTGCTTGCTTCTGTACAGGAGTACAGAAACAAACATTAGGTATGCTACTTGTCAAAATTATGAACATAATATCAAAAGGCATCAACTCATACATTTTTCAGGCTAAAGTCAATAATTAGAGGTACTTAAACAGAGACTTTCTGAGTTGAAGGCTAAAGTTCTACTCACAAATATTATACACAGCTTTAGAAGTGAGTTAACTGTGCCTCCCATGGTTTTTCAGGTCCTTCTAGTATTTATGAATTTTAACACTTGTACAATGTGCACTATGACCCACAGATCGAATCAGCAGATGGCATGATGGGGATCAGGTAGCCTGAGCCATTAAAACTGAGTTTCTAGAGTTGCAGATTTTGCTGAAGGGAGCTCTCCCAGTCTCCGTTTCTTTAGGAAATAGCCTTTATTATAACTTGGGTTTCCCTTTGGGGCATAAATGTAATCTCACAATTCATACTTGCTTTTTAAAATGATGGGGAAAGGTTTCCATTTGATTCAAAGACAAGTCAAAATACTAGAAGTTGGTAGAAGAGAAGCAATTTGGAGTTCCAGATGAAAAATGACTGGCAGGTTAGAAATGATCTTTTTCCCATGCATCCTTGGTGACAAGAGCATTGAGAGCTGGGTGAAGAAGCTAATAGAGTGGCCTGTGCTGTCCAGGTTTGGGGGTCATTTATGGACAGAACTCAAAGGCAGTAACCCTGATGATTATGAACCGTTCCTTTTTACCAATTGTCTGTTATGTATATCAACAAAAGTGGCCCTAACGTGTTTCTTTTTTTTTCTTTTCCTTTTTCTTTTTTAATTAAAGCATTGTAATTATACGTAGTGTTTGGGTTCATTTTGACCAAATAATAAAGCAAAAACTTTTATTTTAATCTTCATTCTCACCATTTCCCTCCCCTCCTCCCTCCCCTTACTCTCCTTCTTCTCTACTGATCTTTCTTTCATTTCTTCCTTTATTTATATTTGATTTATATATATATCTAACATATATATCTAACATATACATATAAATATATATATATTTATGTGTGTGTGTGCTTGAAACTATTTTTGGTACATTTATATATGTATTATTTAATTCCTCCCATATTTCTTCTGCTTTCTCTTCTTTCTTCCCTCTTTTTCATTCCCCTCTTTCTACTCCACTGATCTTTCTTACATCTTTATGATATTCTATCTGCCTCTCCACCACCTTTTTCCCCTTATTTTGCCATAACAATGATGTGGCTATGTCATTATAGTATGCTGATATTAGTTATTTTGGACAAATACCAAGGAGTGGGATAGCTGGGTCATATGGTTGTCCCATTCCTAGTTTTTTAGGAATCTCCACATTGCTTCCCAGAATAGTTGTATTAATTTGCAGTCCTACCTGCAATTTAGTGTACCTTTCCCCCCATATCTTCATCAGCATTTATTATTGTTTATGTTTTTGGTAATTGCCATTCTGACTGCAGTGACTTAGTGTAGTTTTGAGTTGCATTTCCCTGATTACTAGAGATGTTGGACATTTTTCATATATTTGTTGGCCTTTGTGTTTCTTCTTTTAAGAAGTTTCCATTTAGTTTTTTGTTTGTTTGTTTTATTGGTTTTTTTAGGGGCCTATTTATTTATTGGGCTATTTGGGTTTTTGTCATTACATTGTTGAGTTCTTTATATATTCTGGCTATTAATCCCCTGTCAGAGGAGTGGCTGGCAAAGATTTTCTCTCATTTTGTAGGCTCTCTCTTCACACTTCACACATTTCCTTTGCTGTGCAGAAGCTTTTAACTTGATACCATCCCCCTTATTGATTCTTGGTTTTATTTTTTGAGTTTTAGAGGTCTTGTTGATGAAGTTGGTGCCTGCAACTATATGATGGAGTGTTGACCCTGTGTTTTTTCCTAGCAGTTGCATAATTTCTAGTCTAATTCCTAAGTCACATCCATTTTGACTTGATTTTTGTATAGGGTAAAATAGGAATCTAATTTCATTCTTCTACATATGGATATCCAGTTTTTACAACACCATTTTTTTAAAAAGGTTGTCTTTCGTCCAACATACATTGTTTTACACCTTGTCAAGTGTCAGATGGCTATAAGTATTTGGATTGTCTCCATGCCCTCTCTTCTACTCCATTGGTCTTCATATTTGTTTTGATGGCAATACCATGCTGTTTTTATTACTATAGTTCTATAGTATAATTTGAGATTTGGTATTGTGATGCCTCCTACATCAATTTTCTTGTTCAGAATTCCTTTGGCTCTTCAAGTCTTTTATTCTCCAAGTAAATTTTAGAATTTTTTTTCTAGCTCTGTGAAGAATGTCATTGATATGTTCATAGGCATTGCATATGAGCCAACTGTTGCATTGATCCTGTGTATTTTTTTTAATTCTCAATTTCATTATTATCTTTATTATCTTCTACTTATTTTGGAGTTAGTTTGTTCTTATTTATCTAAGGCATTGAGGTGAAATATAATTTCATTTGTTTGGTACCTAATTTTTTAATGTAGGTCCTCAATGCAATAAATGTTTTTCTTAGTACTATTTTCATACTGTCCCAGAGATTTTGATATGTTGGATCTTTATTTTCATTTGTTTCTAAGAATTTCTTGTTTCCTTCTCTCGTTCTTTCTTTGATCCATTCTTCATTGAAAGTATTATTGTTTAATTTCCATGTATTGATGTGGTTTCTGTTAGTTTTCTTATTACTAATTTCTAGTTTAATTCCATTATGGTCAGATACAGTGGATGGGAAAATGACTTTTTCTTGTATTTGCTAAAACTAACATGACCTAGAATATGGTCTGTTCTGGAGAAGGTTCCAGGAGCTACTGAGAAAAGGTCTGTTCTGGAGAAGGCTCCAGGAGCTGCTGAGAAAAGAAAAGGTAAACTCAGATGATTGGAAATGAAATATCTATAGATGCCTATTAATTCCATCTGAGGGCAGTTCCAAGATGGCGGCCTAGACAGTCCACTCTGCGCTAGGCTCTCAAGGACCAAGGCTGGAAGTGGTGGAGGCGCCGTTTTCCAGCCAGCTTCCTGGCATCATTCTGCGGCTCAACATCCCACGCAGGAATTTCGCTC
>PVHX01017506.1:0-40120 GCA_004024805.1 Geosciurus inauris | reverse complement strand
AGTGAGGGGGTCCAGGACCCGGGCTGTCCCTCTGATGGAGTCTGCCCTGGGTGCCCTGGGGGACAGGTCTCCACGACACAGAGCTTAGTGCATAGACAGGTACAGAGCCAGGTGCCCTCCAGTGTCACCTATGCAAACGCGGGTGGGAAAGGCTGTTTATACCTGCTGCCTGTGCACGGACAGTTCTGGAGGGACACTCATGACTAGCAGCACCTGCTGTATGCATTGCTAGGTGAAGGAGTCCCACATACCAGCTGCCTGGAGTATTTATTTTTTTATTTTTTTATTTTTTTTTGTACCAGGGATTGACTCGGGGCACTCGACCACTGAGCCACATCCCCAGCCCTATTTTGTGTTTTATGTAGAGACAGGGTCTCACTGAGTTGCTTAGCGCCTTACCGTTGCTGAGGCTGGCTTTGAACTTGCGATCCTCCTGTCTCAGCCTCCCTAAGTGCTGGAATTACTACCATGGAATATTTAAATGTCAATGGGGAGCCTGTGGGCTGGGCTGGAAGGTGGGACAGGAGCACCGGGTGAGAGGTCAGGGAGGCAGAGGTCCAGCCAGTGCCAAGGCCCTGCGCTGGGCACACACTGGTGTAGGAACAGGCCAGCGTGAGAGTGAGCAAGTGGGCAACCAATGCGAAGGGCACCAGTGGACACTGAGGCTGGCGTGGGGGATGCAGAAGAAATGGATGGGGGCCTGGGAGCTGGGGACGAAGGAGAGGCCCCCAGGGTCGGGCCCCGGGGGTGCTCCAAGCCGCAGAATGAGAATCTTTGCTTATTTTCAGCTTGGACATCTGGTTTTGGACATCCCTGCGTGTGCGTCTGGAGAGTCCAGGAGGCCTCCTTTCTGACATCTTTGTACCACATTTGCTGTTTCTCAGCCTCCCGGAGAATGTCAGGAATTAGCCTCTGGGTGGCCTGACCTCCGGATGGGGCCTGGGAAGTCCAGGAAAAGCCCCGCCTCCCCTTCCTCCCCTTCCCTGGTGCAGCCACCAGACACACAGATGTTGAAAGGCCACACCAGACCAGCCCCAGCCGCCTGCACGGGCCAGAGCTGAGGCCCAGGTCTAGGTGAGGCGAGCACCCCGTCTACCCCAGAACAACCTGCAGTCCTGGAGCTGAACTGTGTCCCTCCTGGGTGCCCCATGCTGGGCCTGGCAGAACTACTCATGATGGTCATTTTAAGAATGTAAATGTCACGGGTCCCCCCCTCAGAGGGCCTCTCAGGCTCATCTGGCACCCCTGGCTGTGGGTGCAGAGTTCACAGGGCCCGCACCCCGGGGCAAGGGTCCAGCCAGCAAGAGAGAAGCCACTGAAGGGGATCAAGACCCACAGGTGGGAGCCAGGCAGATCGTTCAGCTCCTGTGACATTTCATTCCGTCACTCAACAAACTTGGAACAGGTGGCCTGGGCCCAGCATGGGAGGATCCCTCAGGAGCTTCCCGGCCGCCTCGCCCCAGCCTTCCCAGCGCCCTCAGCTTCCGCCATCCTGTTATCCTCGGGAGGAGTGAGAGCCGGGCAGACCGCCCCAGCAGGGACAGGCTGGCCTGTGTGGGCACAGTGTCTCATTCAGACGGTGGCTTCCTGCCCAGAGGGGGCCGGCAGCTGCTGGCAGCCCAGGCCTCAGCCTGTCTCGGAGAGTCAGGCCTGGAGACCAAGCTTCACTTCCCTGCCCAGGCCACGCCACGCCCCCTGGGGTCCCTCCAGCCGCCCAGGGTGGACCTTCTCTGCTAGAGGAGGGTGTCAGAAAGCAAGCAAAACAGGAAGGGACACAGTTCAAGCCCGGCAAGGTGGCTCACGCCGGTAAGCCAGCAGCTTAGGAGGCTGAGGCAGGAGGCTGGCGAGTTCCAGGCCAGTCTGGGCAAGTGAGCGAGCCCCTCTCTCCCATCTCCCCAAAAAAAGGCTGGGGTGTAGTTCGGTGGTCGAGCACCCTGGGTTCAATCCCCAGCACTGCCACAAAGGAAGAGAAAAGAAGCATATAGTTAAAACATGGCGGTGTCTGCCTTGAAGCCAGCCACTCGGGGACAGAGAGCAGGGGGAAGGGAAGCGGAGGGGCTGGAGGTCAGGGTTAGGGAGGCTTTTTCTAAAGAGGCAACGTTTACAATGGGAGTACCCAGAAGGAACAGCCGCAGGAGGCCTGTGCTGGGAAGTGGACACACACCTGAGGGTCGAGTGTGAGCAAGCCACAGTCTCCTCATCTGTAAAATGGGGTGGGCTGCCCGCCCAGCTGACCTCACTAGGTGACTTGGGGGATGCGGTGTTAATATCCCTTTCAAAACCCTAAAGCTGGGGCCACTTCAAATCTTTGAGGAGCTCTGCCGGCCTCCCCCTGCACACCCACGACGCAGCCTCAGGGTCTCCACGCTGGCGCGTCTTTAATCAGGGAGGCCCTTCTCCACTCCCAATGCGCCTCCCTGTTTGATTTTTCTGTAACACGTGGTCCCCTCCTGCATTAGTCAGGATCCTGACAGGTGGATTCACTGATTTCTTGCACAATCACAAAGCTAAGAACTTTGGGGTCCACAACCCGCCAGCCTGAGACCCAGCACAGCCTGCCATGTGGTTTCCTTCCAGAGGTTCGGGAGCCTCAAGAGGCAACACCACAGCTCAGGGCCAAAGGCCTGAGCCCTGACGTTCTGGCTCAGGCTGGCAAGCAGGAGGGACATCCCTTCCACCAGACAGTCGAGGCTTTGTTCCACCCAGGCCTTCACCTGATGGGATGAGGCCCACCCAAACTAGGGAGGGCGATGTTTACTGAGTCTGCCCAATAAATGTCCATCAAATCCAGAGCCACGCCCCAGACACAGGTCAATATTTGGCCAAAAGTCAGGATACCCTGGGGCCCAGGCCAGTTGACACATAAAAGAACCATCCCACCTTTGGTATAGCATTTATTGCCTCTATCCATCTTACTGATTTTCGTCTCTTCTAACGAGAGTGTAAAAAGAGAAAACCCATGTTCCTCTTCTCTTACGACAGCAGGTTCCAGGGTGGGTCGGCGCGTGGCCGGGGACACACAGTGTATCGGCCCCACCTGAACCCAGCTCAGAGGCACGCGGGACCGGCAGACCTCGCTCAGACCTGAGTTTACACACTGGAAACGGCTCAGGGTCCCTCCCAGCTGGTGGCCCAGGAGCCGTCACCAAGGCCTGGCCGCTGCCGCTTGAGGGCTAGTCCACACTTGGCCCCAAGGGGATCTCACCAGCCCCTTCCCAGAGCCAGAAGCTGACCTCCAGAGCAGGCGTCCAAGGTCACCAACCAGTTCTGCTGGACCCTGGGGCGGCTCATCCCGGCTCTCAAGGCCTCCCGAGCTGTCCGGACGCTGGGAGGTGGGGTGGGAGGGGCAGGCCGCCGTCCTGCCCATCGGGGGTAGGGACTGACCACACGTCCCTGCCTCCTGCGCAGAGACGTGACCACATGACTGTGGTCCAGCCACGTGGCGAGGGCTACCACTGCACGTGCGAGGCCAGGCTTCCAGGCCCCTCAGCCTGCGCCCTTCTTCCACGCTCCCTCTCCAAGCCAGGCACAGCCAGGGACGCGAGCGACCCCTTCCCCAAGGATCCCACCTGTCCCACTTCCCTACGGGGAGAGGCGGGTGCTCGGTCTTCCCCCGGGGAGCTGGGCCTGCTCCGCTGGCCCAGATTGCTGGGCTGTTTGCTACCACAGCATCGCCCCCGTGGAAACACCAGCTGGTACATGACGGGTTTCCTTCCGGTCAGTCCCTGAAACGCTGGGGTCCAACCGTCCAGTTCAGTGAATTGTTCTGGAAAGGCCTGTAGAGGCACATTTGGACAGCCATAGGACGCGCCAGACCCAAGGGAGGAGAGGCAAGAGGACACACAGTCGCGTCAGTGCCGGGGTGTGCCCCCAGCAGAGGTGCGGCTGGAGCCAGCCAGGGGCGCTGAGCATCTGCCAAGCCTGAGGTCCAGGCCCTCGAGGGACGGGCGTCCCTGCTCTGTCCCTGGGTTGTCCCCAGTGTGGCAGAGACACACAAGCAAGGGACAAAGCTGATGCAGACAGGAAGGCTGGGTCCCTGTGGCAAGAAGGAGGGACTGATCCTGGCTGGCTGGGCAAGGTGAGGGCCGGCCAAGGCACAGACCCCGCTGGGTCTCTGTGGGGCAGCAGAGAGAGGCTGGGCTGCTCCCGGCCAGCGAGGGCCGCTCCTCACCAGCGCCCCAGGTGGGGAACAGCCAGGGGAGAGACAGCCCGGTCCCCACCCCCGCGGGGCCAGCACCCTCAGGGAGCACTGGACAAGGAGCAAGCTGAGGCGCGCTGGGTGACGAGGGGACAGGGTCCAGGAGGGCTTCCGTGGGCAGGTGATAGGGAGGCACAGAGCCAAAGAAGGAGCACCAGCCATGGAAGGTCCCTGGAAAGGCATTCCAGGCCCCAAGTAAGGGTGGGCGCTGGAGTGGAGTCTCGAACACCCCTGAAGGGTTTTCAGATCTGTGGGAGGTCTGGAGGAGTTTCAAAATGGCTGTCCCTTTGAACACCAGGAGATGGGAGGCAGGGAGGCTGGGGTGACAGAGGTCCGGGGTGGCGGAGGCCGCGGCAGGGAGAAAGCCATGTCGGGGTGGGGCAGTGCAGGGCAGGAGGACATGGGTACTATGGAGGTTCAGAGGCCAGAGGGGACCCATCTCCAGGCGTCCAGCACAGAGGCGGGACCTGCAGGGCAAGCAAGGAAATGAGTCCAGACATGGAGAAGGCAGCAAAACCCATCCGTACCTGTGAAACAGTTTGCGTTGTTTTTTTTTCCCAGCATGGAAGAAAACCTGGTCTGTGTTCCATCGACCTCTCTGAAGCTGTTTGTGGCTGGGCTGCGGCGCCCTCCTGCCCCAGGGCCAGAGGCCTTGCCCGTACAGGGGCCAGAGCAGGTGAGTCAGGCGCCCCCTCCTGCCCGAGCATCCGTCCTGCATCTGCTCCACCTGCCCTGCTCAGTCGCCTCGTGTGAGATGGTGTCACATACGCCCCTTCCCCATAGGGTGGTCCTGTCCTGAGAGTTCAGTGAGGTCCTGTGCAGAGGCTGTAGCTCCACGCCCGGCCCTCTCAATGTCAGCCATACGGGGAGATGTGGGCGCGCGGGGGTCAGGGAGGACTTCCTGCAGGGGCGAGGCTCCGGGATGGACTGGTACCCAGGTGACTAGTACAAGGACTGGCGAGCAGCGGCAGGGCTTGCTGGACTCTCCCAAGGACCTGAGCTCGGGCTGTGAAGACCCCTGGGAGGTGCAGACACAGGGTCCGCGTGGCCACGGAGCCACCGCAGACCCTGGAGCCCCAGAAGTCCCACCAAAACCCACGTCCTGTGCGTGTACAGATGCGTCACAAGGAATCCCGGCATTACGTGCAATTACAATGTGCTGAGAAGAAACTAAATTAAACTGAAAAAGAATACTACTGGTGCAGCAGCCTGAGCAGCCACCGGTTACCCCGCCGCTCCGGGTGGGAGTGTGAAGGGGGCCTCCCTGGGCCACGTCCAGGTGTCCTGGGGCCGAGCTCCTCCCGGCAAGAAGCGGGTCCCCTGCCCTCGGCTTGGGTAATCCCTGGTAAAGGAAATGGGGCAACAGCCACTGCTGAGGCCCAACTGGAGCTGGAGGTGTGCCCAACACCCCGAGGCCCTGGGGCAGAACCCGCATCCCCAGTGGCGAGGCTGGAGCTCCCGTCACACCCTGCACTGCTCCACCTGCTGGCTCTGACCTCCGCCTCCCTCCCTAAGGAGCCTTGTGGTGGCATCAGTCCCACCAGATAATCCGGATCATCCCGGCTGGAGATCCTCAGCCTAATCACACCTGCAGAGCCCTCTGCGTGGCCAGCAGCATGCTCTGATTCCAGGGCCTGACCTGTGACCCATCGGACCTGGCGAGGGATGAGCCCAGGATGACCTGGGAGCGGGAGCGGGGCCTGGGACGCTGGCTGTGGCGTCACTTCCTGGCTGGTGCTGGCCTGTTGCACTGGTTATCTGAACCTGCTTTTGGGTGCTAGTTATTCGGCCTTGAAGTTCACTTAACATTGATTGAGGGGCTGGGCTGGTGGCTCAGTGGCAGAGCGCTTGCCCGGCATGTGCGAGGCACTGAGTTCGATTCTCAGCACCACATACAAATAAATAAAATAAAGGTTCATTAACAACTAAAAAAAAAAAAAAATTGATTGAGCACCTACTGTGCGCCAGGCTGTTTTTCAAGGGCTGGGATTATGTGCCGCCTTCAGCCACGTCCATTATGATGCCAGGAACGGAGGCTCCAGCTCAATGAGATCCCATATTAATTCACACAACAGGAGGCCAGGAGGAGGGTCGTTAAATGCCGTCCTCAGGGACCCATGTTCTTTCCATCTTTCTCATTTCTCACCCTCAGCCGGGCTCTTATCCGCAGTCTCCTCGTGATCACAAGATAGCTACCACTGCGCCAACTAACGACGCAATAGCCAGGGCACGGGGAATAAGAAACGTTTTCCCAAAGTTCACTGCAGCCCCTCTTCCATGACTCACTGGCCAGAATCGGGTCCCCTGCCCTTGGCTTGGGTAATCCCTGGTAAAGGAAATGGGGCAACAGCCACTGCTGAGGCCCAACTGGAGCTGGAGGTGTGCCCAACGCCCCGAGTCACATGAAGAGGCTTGGCCCCCAACTCCAGGCAGGGCTCCCACAGGAACAGTGAAGGGCACCAGATGGCCCTGGTTCAAACCCCGGCTCTGCCTTGGTCCCTCTGAGTAGCTCTCTGGCCTCAGCTTCCTTATCTGTGAAATGGGTCTAGTGAGAGCCTAGATCCCGGGGTTGCTGGGAGTGCAACAGGAGCCTGGAGCTCAGCAAGGCTCAGGCACAGAGTCCGCGGCCCCCGCCCCCAGGCAGGGCCCAGCACTGAGGTCTGGTCTAGCACGTCAGCCGCAGGAGGAGTCCACATGGGAAGCCACCAAGACCACTGCACCTCCAGACCCCAGCCTAGGAGCAGGCGGGGACTCACCGCCTTTGGGATCAGTGGGCAGCCTCCAAGGGCAGCCACGGAGGAGATGCCAGTTTGAGAGGTGCTCACTTAGAGTTGGGTGCTGAGCTAAGTGGCTCTGTGGACCCTGTGTTCCTGTGTTAGATGCCTCGCGCAGGTGGGGAAATGGAGACACAGAAATAGCACAGTGGGGCTCGGGCACCAGCGTGGCAGTGAGGACAGGACCCAGGCTCCCGACGAGCCGCTTGACACCCCACCCATCAGGACCGGAAAACACGTGCTCGCCAGAGAGCACACATGCCCCTTGGGAGCCAGAGGATTCAGCCACAGCGGGAACCGAGCAGAGGCTCCTCAAAAACTTCAAGGCAGAGCCGGGCACGGTGGCTCAAGCCTGCAATCCCAGCACTTAGGGAGGCTGAGACAGGAGGATCGCGAGTTCAAAGCCAGCCTCAGCAATGGCGAGGTGCTAAGCAACTCAGTGAGACCCTGTCTCTACATAAAACACAAAATAGGGCTGGGGATGTGGCTCAGTGGTCGAGTGCCCCTGAGTTCAATCTCCAGTACCAAAAAATAAAAAACAACTTCAACGCAGGATTACCATGTGACCCAGAGTCCACTCCCAGGCACGCGCACTGGAGAACTCACACAGGGACCTAAATGGGGACTCGTTCACCAATATCCACGGTGGCTTTATTCACAGTCACTCAGGACAGAAACAACCCAAGTGCCCATCAACGGGTGAACCAAAGAAAGTGGTCTCTCCCGCAATGGAATATCAGTCAGCCATGAAAAGGACAGAGGGTGGACTGGTGCCACCAAGCTGAGTCAAAAGAAGTGACGCGTTAACTCTGCTCCACTCGCCTGAAATACTCAGGCCTGGTCCACTGGCAGCGGCCGGGCTGAGGGTGAGGTATGACTGACCGTTCCCAGAGCAAGGGGTTTCTCAGGGGACAAAAATGTTCTGGAACCAGATTGAAGAGACGGCTGTCTAGCACTGAGTGTCCTGATGTCACCGACTGTATATTTTTAAATGGTAAAAAGGGTCAACTTTATGTTCTTGTCTACTTATCACAATTTCAAATGAAGGAGAGAAGGGCGGAGGTGGCCTCTCTGGCCCCACTGGCCTGGAGAGCCTGTGGGCAAGTGTCCCTTGCACCACCGCCAGCCTCCCACACCTCCCGCCCTGCTGGGCCAGGCTGCTCTCCTGGTCCCTTCAGGATTTTGCAGGAGGCAGAGATGTCACAGAAAGTGCCAGAAGACAGATGGAGCCAAGACAGTCCTTCCCGGGGTTGCGGGAGACGGCCCAGAGCCTGGGGTGGCAGCTGTGGGGCTGGGGTCCTGTCTGGGGAGGGTCGTGGAGGCAGAGGCTGCGCAGGCCACCTCCTGGGCCCAAGACCAGGTCTGGACACAGGGCCAGGGGCCAGGGAGGGACCACCTGGAACCACTCCATCGTAGCGGGTGGTCTTTTGTCTCGGTGACCTTCCCTCTCTCTGCAGCCAGCCTGCTCGCCCTGGCTCCATCTGTCACCGTGCTCTGTGCCGGCGGAGGGGGAGCTCCCTCCTGCTGGAGGCCTGGCCCTGGCGGACAGGAGACTGGGATGGAGGCCAGGTTGGAGGCGGAACATGGCTTCCCTCCCTGGCTGGGCTCCCCTCGGCCTCTCTGGCTGCTTCTCGGGCATCTTCCCACTTGGGGAGGTGGCAGCCCCAGGGCTCAGGCACCGGTGCTGTTTCCTCTGAGATTTTGCAGCCTGAGTCTCATGGCCACAGAGATGGACGCCTCCAGGCCGGCTGACGGCTAAACACCCCTGTCCCTCCCACAATTTCCCTGACTCAGGGATGGCGACTCCATCCTTCCTGACACTCAGCCTCAAGCCCTGGGGTTAGGGGACCCTGCAGGTCACTCTAGGGGCCACATGGGCCAGTGGTGAGGCCCTGAGAGGGGCCAGAGATGACCAGGCCATGGGCATGTCGCTGGGAGCAGGGAGAAGTCAGATTGGCGCTGGCTACTTCCAGGTCCCCTCTATAAACTTCCCCAAGTCGTTTTTCTTTGCTACAAATGCTCTTGGGCGCAGTTTCCATCGTTGGTGAAGCCGGTTTCCTTCATCTCTCCTATCTGAGGGTTCTCTCTGCCGTTCATGTCCATCCTATTTCAGAAACAACGAAACTGGGGCCCAGAGAGGCACAGGGTCCTGCCTGGGATCACACAGCTCAGACAGGACGAGGCTGGGACTAGGATCGTGCTCCTCCTCAGAGTCCACAGGTGAAATGACTGGAAGCATCACCGCGTGGCTCACCAGCAGGACACAGGCCCCACCCGAAGACCAGAGGCAGCGTGCGTGGACTCAGCAGCTCAGGGGTGTCCTGAGGACCCAGGTTACACCATGCTCAGTGTTGGCTCCACCCGCAGGGTGGGACTGAGGGAGGCAAACTCCAGCCTCACTGCCAGACCTGGAATCCAGGGAGGAAGAGCAGCCTCTGCCCCGGGCCTCCCCAGGAAGGCTTGCGGAAGCTCTGCCCAGCACATGCCCCCACAGCTTATTGGCCAGAATTGAGTCACGTGTCCACACCTGAGCCTATCCCAGGCCAGGGACTGAACTGTTCTCCAACCAGTCAGAGCCTTCGCATGACCTGGGGTGGGCTCAGCTTGGGCTCCCTGCTGGGTGCAGGTGTGGACAAAATCCTGTGCCCTGCTGGACAAGAGCCTGTGGCGTCCTCCTCACCAGACTCTTGAAGTGAAGTCCACACTGCTGATGCTCCCTGAGCTGGTTTTCAATGGTGATTTTTTTTTGGTATCAAAGACTGAACCCTGGGGCGCTTGAATCCACAGCCCATAAACACACACACACACACACACACACACACACACACACACACGTATAGTTTTTGGTTTGTTTTTGTTTGAGACAAGGTCTCACCGAGTTGCTTAGTGCCTTGCTAAGTTGCTGAGACTGGCTTCGAACTTGTGATCCTCGTGCCTCAGCCTCCTGAGCTGCTGGGATTACAGGCATGTGCTGCCGCACTGGATCTATGAACTTTTAAATAAATTTTAGATGGATCTTTTTAATGGTTATTATTAATGTAAGTTGGTTTGTGTGTGTGTGTGTGTGTGGAGCTGGGACTGAACCCAGGGCCTTGTGCGTGCAAGGCAGGCACTCTAGCAACTGAGCTATCACCCCGGCCCAGTGCTAGTTTATCATAGTTATTATAACCTCTTATTTGTGGCAAGTGATACTGATTTTCTTTTATAATTATTTAATTCTCCCTCGTAAATAAATTTAGGCCAAGGAAAAAAGGTAAACCCTTGACCTGGGGCTGGGGCCCTAGCTCGGTAGCAGAGCACTTGCTTGGCATGTGGAGACCCTGGGTTCCACCCCCAGCACCCCTGTCCTCCAAATTAAAAGTAAGTTGTCAGCCGGGCTCAGTGGCACATGCCTGTAATCCCAGCACTTAGGGAGGCTGAGACAGGAGGATCACAAGTTCAAAGCCAGCCTCAGCAATGGCGAGGTGCTAAGCAACTCAGTGAGACCCTGTCTCTACATAAAACACAAAATAGGGCTGGGGATGCAGCTCAGTGGTCCAGTGCCCCTGAGTTCAATCCCCAGTAACAAAACGAAAAAGTAAGATGTCATTGGCTCAGGTGGGAGGGCAGGGTGGTCCAGTCGCCTTGGAAGGCGTGGTCTGCCATGCTCCAGCGGACCACACGCCTACCCTGTGGCCCAGCCCTTCCCACCCTGGTGGATCCCCCTTAGCAATGGGCTCCCGGACGCCTGCGGATCAGGAAGGCCAGCGAAGGTGACTCATTTCATCCTACAATAAAAACTCCCCAGATGCTGACAGACACACCCTCTCCAAGGGATCCTGGCCAGCAGCGAACAGGGAGCCCCAGCAGCAAATCCCAGCTGCCGTGAGAGGCCCCAACCAAGGTGACGCAGGAGCGCGGGGCGCAGAGGGGTCCGGAAGCGCCTGGTTCCTGCAGTGCACGGTGACACCACCGCCTTCGTCAGGAGCTCTGTAGGCTGGACGCCGAGGCCTGGGCATCTTCCTGAACCACGACAGAGGAGCGAAGTTTCAGACCATGAAGCCCAAAGTAAGACAGGAGCCGCGGGGAGGACCTCAGGGAGGACGGAGGCCTGGGCCTCCTTTAGAACTTTCCCTCATTCAATGTGCACAGTCTGATTAGACTGGGTGGTTCCCTGGCCACGGTCCATCCCTCCCTATCCCAATAATCGCATCTCATTTCCCTTCAAGCAGACTCTCCTTCCCCACTCAGGAAATGAAATGACCTCCACCGTGACTTGGGCGTGGCCCAACCCGGGCAGATTCGTGGTGATTGATTTGGAGGTGGAGCGTGTGACCCAGGTGGGCCCGTCAGGGCTGCTCCAGACAACTGGAGCTCTCAGTCTAGAGGTGCCTCCTTTCTGCGCAGGTTGCTAAAGTGATAAGAACCATCTGGAACCGTCTTATCTCCTTTGAGGAAATTCAACTTTAGAATGAAACCAGCACAAGGGAAAGCAGGTCCGACAAATAGCTAGATACAGATTCCCAGTGATGACATTTAAGCACCTGGATCCAGCCGTGCCTGAAACCATAAACTTCCAGACATTTCTGCTTAAAGCTATTTAAATTGGATTTCTATCCGTTGCCAAAAGACTCTTGACTAAGACAGGTTATTATGATAAGTCTGAGCAGCTTACCGATAGACAAACAATTATTAGGGCACGTTACCTAAAAACACATGGGATGGGAATAATCATGCCAGAGACGGCAGATGCAGAAAACCTAAGAGAGAGAATCAAGGAATTGATAACAACTCCACTATAAAGACTGGGAAGCTGCTATTTTCCAGATCCTTCCAGAAGGGGGGGACTACAGTGTCTATCTGGTCTACCAGGGTGGTCTCTCTGGAAAGGGGAACCTGACGCTAGCTGAGGAGAGGGGGTCCAGGGGACCCCATGAGCGTCTCGTGATCAGCATATTTTCTCCTAAACAGCCACAAGCCATCTGTGCCCTGCTTGGTGCCAAAGCCCGGCCAGAAACGCTGCTGTCGACGCACCCGCCTGGGGTCTCCCTTTTGTAACTCCCCTTTTGGAAAACGGGGCCCTTGCCCACCTTTCCAGCCGTCTCCCCGGGGTCCTCTTTGACCATCCCAGCTCTGTCCTTAGAACAGGACCCGTCTCCCCACACAGGCAGCCGGCCTGGACCTCTCATCGGGGACGCGGTGGCCCCGAATCACTCCCAGGCAACCCGGCCCCCTCCGACCCCGGGCCCTGGCTCCCAGCCCGGGACGGCCACGTCCACTCCCGCTTCAGGAAGGTTCTGTGCATGTGGCAGGACCCGTGAGCACACGCGTGTGCCCGCGTGCAGCTCCCCCTGCGCCAGGTGCCCATGGGGTGCAACACACCTGCCCCACACCTGCCGTCATCACCACAGTCTGGTTCCAGGCCGCGTCCGTCACCCCACAGAGGAAGCTGTGCCCGCTGCATGGTCACTCCAGACGCCTCCCTCTGTCCAGCCTGGTGGCCACCAAGCTGCTCGCTGTCCCTGGGATTTGATTGGTGGACGTGTCTGATGCAGACACGTCCCTGCCCAGCCTCCTCTGTTCAGCACAGGGTTCGGGGCCTCATCCGTGTGTGCTGCGCGTCTAGCTGCCTCCTTTCCAGGGCCAGCCCCGCTGTGCGGCCCCCGGCTGGTCAGCCACCACCCGCAACTGCCAGAGGGCCGCCTGCCCTCCTGGCCCTGTGCCTGCCATTGCTGGGGGCAGCCACTGGGGACACCCCCTTCCCGGCTCCTGGGTGAGCACCTGTGAGTGCCACTGCTGGTTGGAGGCCAGTCACCTTGAGGAAACCCCATCCTCCTGCCCAGAGCGGCTGCCCCCCCGAAAGCCCTCAGTGGGCACAGAGCTCCGTTCCTCCCTGTCCCTGGCTGCACAGAATGTCTCCTGTGTCATCGTCATCACCCAGTGGGGTATAGTGGAACCTCTTTTCCTTAATGACTAACAATACCCCTCCTTTTTTTTTGGTACCGGGGATTGAACTCAGGGGCACTCGACCACTGAGCCACATCCCCAGCCCTATTTTGTGTTTTATGTAGAGACAGGGTCTCACTGACTTGCTTAGCGCCTCGCCGTTGCTGAGGCTGGCTTTGAACTCGCGATCCTCCTGTCTCAGCCTCCCGAGTCTCTGGGACCACAGGTCACTTCATTGCCTTTGACGGTTGAATTGCGCGGCTCGGGTTTCCCACAGCGTGGCTGTCCATGCCCCTGCTGGGGGACAGTTGGCTTGTCTCCAGTCACTGGTGACTAGGTGGGATGCTGCTGGGAACCTTGCGCCCAGCCTTCCCGCGGTGGCAGTTTCCATCTCTCGCGGGTAAGCAGGGCCACGTGGCAGGTGTGGGAACGTCCCTTCAGGCCCTTAAAAGGAACTTACAACTTCATAGACAACGGCCACATGGCTCCGAGGGCTGCTGTGCCCTCTCGCCTCCCACTGGCAGAGGTGGGGACCTGGGTGCCCTAGTGCCAGGGTGGTGCTTTGCACTTTCTCCTCGTGTTTCATTTTCCTGGAGGAGGAATGAGGGAGGAGTGACAGGTGCTCCTGCAGCCTCTCTGTCACCATGAGGCTCAGGCTGACCCCGGCCTCCCTGGCCTCTATCTCCTGGGTGTGGAGTGACCTCTTCTTCCTGCTCAGCAAGCCTGTGAGGCCAGAGGAGGGTCCCCCTGGACGCTGGGCCAAGGCCAGGAAATCTCCCCACACTGTTCAGGACGGAGGAGACCACAGGCTGAGGTCTGGCACAGATGTGGGGACAGAGGTGCCCAGTAAACAGCCAGGGCAGAGGGCACCCTGACCAGAGCACCCAATGCTCCCTCCCAAGTGTGCAACTTCAGGTGAGGGATTTCTGCTCCGGCCTCTTTGCTCTGCTGTGAAATGGGGAGAAGGCCCCTCTCACTGCTGCAGGCACAGAGCATCGCCGAGCGCAGGGCCCCCAGGGAGACTGGGGACAGGCACCCTGAGAGAAGGTGAGCTCAGCGCCCCTCGTGTGTGCTTCAGAAAAGCAGGTGACCTGGTGTTTGATTCCTTGTGAAGCCCCTTCTCTCTCTCATTTAAAAAAAGGAAAAAAAAAATCCTGGCTGGTTTGGAGCGGAGGCCTCCAACCTGAGCAGGCACGGAGTCTGGGGAAGGTGGCGAGAGCAGATGGCCGGCCCCACGACGGCCGCGGGGCTCAGCAGCTCAGGTGGGGGCTGTGCAGGTCCCCAGGTGCCGCTGAGGTCAGTGGCCAGGGACCAGCTCAGGAGCACTATCCAGATAGTGCTGGGGTCTATCCCGGGGTCTCGGCCCGGCCGGGGTGGAGTCACCTGAGGAGACCTAGGAGGGATGCGCTGCCCTCCCTGCAGCCGGGGCTGGGAGTCTGCTGAGCCGCATCTGGAATCAGTGACACTCAGGGGCATCGAGGGACATGATCCCACTCGGCCGCGATCCAGGGAGGCCTCGGCCGCTGGTGATTGCCGCCGCTCTGCAGACCCTTTGCAAGGTCACTTAACAACTGACCAGGTCAGTGGCGACTCCCTGCCCCTCACCCGTGATGAGCGCCCCCCAGACACAGGGAACCACCGTGCCCCGATTTCTGCGGGAGGGTACTTGCAGCGGGGGATGAAATTCCCCACGCCTGCGTCACAGGCGGATTCGGAGGGCGAGTCTGGACATACGGGCAGCAGATGGGCTCAGAGCGTCTGAGGATTCAAAACCACAGTGTCAGCCTGGGGGGGGCTGAAGGACATTGTTTTACGGGCGCAGGCGGGGAACAAATGCCAGCCTCTAATGCCCCATGTGACTTATGTAACGTGGGGCTTTAAACAGGCCTCCCTGGGCAGCCTGGCTCCATCGGGAGCATAAATGCCCCCAAAAATATGTGGTCATCTGAATATTTAAATCACGTGCCTTTAATATCTGACTGCTTCGTTTATTCCCTCCACGCCGTACGCTGGGGTGCATCAGGAGCTCGGAGGTTGGCGCCTCCCCTCCGAATGGAGCTGCTTGCCTCAACCACACGTCTGAGGCCTCCGCCTCCAGGAGGCCGACCTCAGAGACAAACACAAATCCCCACACTAGGAGATGAACAGCCCCACACATTCCCCCGGCAGTGACAGGGACATGGGCCGCTTCATTCCGACAGAACCCAGGATAAAGGAAAGCACCAACCTTGGAGCATCTTGGCTAATCAAGGCCCAGGCCTCAGGAGCGGCAGGTGCAAAGGCCCCAGGGCAGGAAGCAGCCGGAGGCCCGTGTGGCCGGAGCGACCCAGGACAAGAGAGCAGAGGGCCTGGCGGGTCACAGAGACCACGGATTCACAGGGCCGGGCCCCCCTGGGGGCTGAGTGGAAGGTAACCTCCTATCGCTCTCTGTCTGGGACCTCTGTCCACAGCAGGGGCCAGGATGTCCCTCCAGCATCCCCAGGGCCTCCGGGATGGAAGTACTGGACTCTCCTCCTCTCATGTCCCCTCTGGTCAGGTCAGAGGTACAAGAACACAGCCCCAGCTGGACCTCTGTGCTCTGCTGAGGGCTTCTGCCACCTGGCGCTGATGGGGACAGGGCCAGCTTCCCGAGCGTGCCACACTGGGGAGCCACACTCAGAAACCGGTCTCGGTTAGCTTTCCTGTGGCCATCTTGAAGTCCTGCCCTCTGTGCACACAGCAGCCTGGCGTCTGCTGAGAACTACTTCGCCAGCTGGGAGGGTCCCGTTCTAGGTGCACACACAGGGGCCCCGTGGCCTGTGGGGACCAGGATGGGGTCTCAACAGGAGGCCACAGCCCCCACGCTGACCAGGAGGACCTGGGAACACCCAGCTGTCCTGCAGCCCACCCAGGGCCTCTGCAGCCATGGGGTGGACGGCCTGAGGTGACGTCTGGCGGTGGCGATGTGAGCAGGACCTCCTCAGCTTGCCCGCGGCCTCCTGCAAGGCCTCTGCTGTGGTGGCTTGGCCATCCCTGCCGCCTGCCGCCTCTGCTGGGAACCAGCAGGCCCTGGTTCTGGGGCTACGACCTCAGAGGCAGGGGAGTGGCCAGGGCCCCGGCCCCTTGTGGCCTGGGGCCTGCAAAGCGAGTACTGTCTTCTGCATCCTGCTTCCACGCCCGGCCTGTCCCTTCCCGAGTGGGGCCAGGAGCCGTTGCCTGCCTGGTGTGAGTGCAGGGGACCCAAGTGGACTCCTGCCCACAGAGCCTGTCACTGCTGTGACCCGTGGCCGAAACAGCCACCAACCAGCCCTTCATTGGCTCTCCTGGGTGAAGGTGCACCGGGACCCGACCTGTGTTCGGCTGTTGCAGTGTTGGCGATGGTTTCTTTGGCGACTCTGCCCTTCCACATGCCCATCCGTTCCCCCTGGGGGCCCCTCGGTGCCTGGACCAGCTGGCCTGGGAACTCCACTGGCCTTTGAACCCCCAACGGCCGGCAGAGGCCTCCCTGGCTGGGCCTCTGAGTGTCTGCGGCGTCCCTTGGCGTCCCACGTTTGCTGAGCACCTACTCGGTCCTGGCCCCTCCCGGCCTCCGCGGCAGCCCTCAGGGCAGCACTGTGTTGAGGCCACGGAGAGGAGGAGACTCAGAGGGCAGTGACCCCAGGCCCCTGCCCATGTGGCTCTGCAGGGTGGAGAGCAGCCGAGCCTCAGGCAGCAGAGCTCAGGCCAGATTAGTGAAATATCTTGAGATGGCGCTGATGCCCCTTCTTGGGTCCTGATGACTGTTTACTCTCCTCAATGTCTGATCTGTGGCTCAGCCTCCTGGGGGACGCAGTGCCAAGTGGCCTGCTGGGCTGCCCTCCCTGCAGGCCAGGGCCCCCAGGCGCCTGCAGCCCCTCCTGCAGGAGGCGGAACCTGTGCCCACCCTTGAACATGGTGGCAGGATGCTGTGGCCAGGGCTGTGCCCGCCCCACGCTGGGCGGGCCTCCAGAGGCCTGGCAGCTTCCGCCTGCTGCTGTCTCTTGGGACCCAGCTGCCACGCCAGCAGCTCAGACCCTCCCCAGCAGGAGAACAGAGGGGGACAGAGGGGCCCCCCAGCCCAGCGCACGTGCTAGCCAGGCCACCGAGTGGGGACGCAGCACCCGGCTGAGTCCCGCCCAAGCTTCAGGGCTGCCTGCAGGTGGTGGCCACGAGGGCCCTGCTGGCGGGGACAGACCAGAGAGAGGGGCTCCATGTGGCCTTGGCCCCAGGTGTCAGGAAACCAAGGGGGTCCTCTTGCTTCTGCTCCAGCCTGGAGCGGGGCACGGGCAGCTGGTGTGGTGGCCCCACGAATCCCGCCTCCTCCCGTCCCAGCCTGGCCTGCATCCCCAGCAGGTGTGGAGGCAGTGACCTTTGGGCTCCAGAGGAAGCCTGTGTGGCGATAGGAGGCCCCGGACAGGAAGTGAGGGCCGGGGCGTGCAGGGGGCTCCCACTGGATGGGGGACTCCCTTCGGCCGACCTCCAGGGCCCGCTCCGCTCCTCCGCAAGCAGGCCCTGCAGGAGGAAAGAGCCCGCCTGCCTCCCCGCAGGACGCGCCTCTCTGGGCCGAATGGTGTCTCCAGAAGCTGGATGAAGTCCTGACTCGCCAAGCCTCTGAATGGACCTTATTTGGAAATAGGGTCATTGCAGGTGCAATTAGCCAAGAGGAGGCCATGCTGGAGGAGAGCGGGCCCCAAATCCAGGCTAATCGGTGTCCTGGTAAAGAGGAGGCAGACCCAGGAAGACCGCCATGTGAGGACAGAGGTGGAGATGGGACCCGCAGCTGCAACCAAGGGACACTCAGGACCGTGCAGCCCAGGCAGGGGCGGGGGGCGGGAGCATCGCCGAGTCTGCGGGGAGCATGGCCCCACAGCGCCTGCATCTTGGACTCCACCCTCCACAATGAGAAAAATACAATGCTCCGTTTTCTTTAAGGTGCTGTTTGTTATAGCAGCCTGAGGACACTCATACATGTGGCCTCGCTGTGACCTGGCTCCTGACCTTGGACCCAGCAGGTGCGTCCACGCTGCCTTCAGAGCACACCCAGCTCGGGCCCTCCTGAGCCTGTCTTCTCTTGCCTGGACTGTTGCAGTAGCCTCCTCCCTGGTCTCCTGGTGTCCCCTAGGCACCTCCACCCACATCCAGAAGGTCCTTCCAGAACCCACAGCAGGACCCCCAAAGGTGTTCCAACCGGCTCATGATAAAATCACAATCCTTCCGGTCCCACCATCTGGCCCCTACCAGCCCTGTGGTCTCTCTGCTCACTCCCTTTGCTCCAACCCCCAGTTCCTCAACCGCAGGGCAGACAGCCCTGCCTCAGGACCTTTGCACACATGCCCTCAGGGCACAGGGCACCCACCCTCTTTGCTCACCTGTGGTGGCTCAGAGAGGCCTTCTCTGAGCACCCTCAGTAAAAGGAGCTGCCCCACCCGCATGGCCTCCCACGTGGCCTGGCCATCCCCTTTTAGAAGACCTGTCTGTAGCACAACCCCACGCCTCCGCAGCAGCCTCCTCACTGCCCCTGCTCCCTCCTGAGGGAGCCGTTCCACACAGGTGCCGGCGCAGGGTGGGCACAGAAGTGCACCAGGCAAGGACTCGTAGGGCAGGTGGCCTGCTCGCCCGGGTGGGTGCCTGAGTCACGCAGCCCCAGGGCATCGGGATAATCAGTGCATGGCCCCAGCAGGAGGACGTCTGTCCACCCTGCAGCCCGCGGGTCCCAAAACCTCTCTCCCGTTAGAAACCAAACCGTGGCTGACGCACAGAACTGCCAGCTGCCACACGGTCGCATGGCCCGTGCCCGGCCGCCCCGCCGCTCTCTCCCCCTCCTAAGATACATTTCTCACGATTACGCCAGCGTGGGCGTCAGGAGTAACTGGCACCCACACCTGGATCCGTCAGATCCTCTTCCTGTCTCAGGACCCCACACGACACGTGGTCCTTTCCTTGCTGATTTTTCTTTTTTTTATTTCTACTAGGGATTGAGCCCAGGGCACGCCATCACTGAGCTACACCCCAACATTTGTTATTTTTTGAGACAGGATTGAGACAGGGTCTCACCAAGTTGCTGAGGCTGGCCTTGAACTTCCGATCCTCCTGCCTCAGCCTCCTAAGTCGCTGGTATTGCAAGTGTGCACCACCAGGCCCGACCCCATTTCCTTGTTTTTCCTGACCTTGATGGTTGGAAGAGGAGCCTCGGGGGATTCTCTGGCCTGCTCCCCCTCTGGGAAGGGCGGATGCTGTCTCTGATTGGACTTGGGTGTTAGGCTCAGGAAGGCTTCCTCAGCCAGCGGGCCAGGAGGTCGTCCTCACTGATGCTGTGGACACCGGCTTCACATTAGTTTCTCCTGGGCTCCTGGTTCGTCCTGAAGGACACACAGCAACTGGCCACTGGAGATGCTTCTGGGTGGGAAGATGGCACCTGGGGCCAGCGGCAGAGCCTGGTTCTCTGAGCTGTGGATCCTGCTGGGAGGGATTCTCTGTGTGCACATGAGACTGGAAGGAGGTGGATTGAGTAGAGCATGAAGCGCCGCACCCCGAGCCTCCCCCCCAGCCTCCCCCCTGAGCCTCCCCCCTGAGCCTCCTCCCCGAGCCTCGGCCCCACCCTCAGCAGCCCCGAGAGGCCCGGAGGGGGAGGGTGGGAGATGGGAACAGGTTGGCCCAGTCGGCCGCTGGGACTTCAAAGGAGGAGGCCCACCTGGAGCCTGGCCAGCCACCTCCTGGAGAGCAAGGAAATACAGCCCCAGGCCACCTCCAGCCCCTGCAGGGCCATGGCCACCCTGCCCCGCTGGGCGGCAGCTCAGGCCTGGTGCTCTTCTGCGCTCGGGCTGTCGGGGCAGAGCCCAGGACAGCTGTGAAGATCAAGGTGACCTTGAAGACTAGGGCGTTACTCCTGGGGAAGCAGCAGGGTCACACGGGACAGAATCAGCACCCAGGGCCTCTGAGCCCTGCTCACTCAGGGCACCACCGGCCTCCCCGCCGCACTCACCCAGGTCCTGCTTCAGCCCTGGACTCACCCAGAGCCGGAGGGAGGGCAGTGGGCGGCTGGACAGAGGGGCCGGGGGTCTTGATGGAGGGGTGGCCCCCAGGCAGGGAGCCCAGGCAGATCAGGCTTGAGAACGCGGGGCAGGCAGGGCCTCGCACCTGCCGCCCTGCTCGGCCGCATCCTGGGCAGGGGCCCTGGGCGGGGCCACAGCTGGGCTGGGCGCTCAGGGAGGCCGCCTCCGGAGAGCCCTAGGGCCACCAGGCAGCACCGACTGGAGTCACAGCCCAGGAGTGAGGGAGGCGGCCTCACCCCAGGGCCGCCTGCTCCGGAGCTGGTGGGTGCTGTGCCCAGGCCTCACCAGGCAGCGACCAAGGCGTAGGGCAGACTCTGTCCTCATGTGGAGACCCGACGGCAGGAGCGTCCCCTGCGGAGCTCCCTCAGGCTGCCCACAGAGTCCGAGAGTGAGCAGGAGTCATGGCCTCTGTCTCCTCTGGAGCCAGCCCGAGGAGCAGGAGGTGGCATTTCCCACAGGTAGGCCTGCTTTCAAAGGGCTCGCCTGATGAGGGCAGGCCCACCACGGATGGCCTCCGTTTAGGTAAACACGCAGCCAGCTGACAGGGGATTGCCGATTCCCTTTGCCAAGTTCTATTAGTCAGAAGGCAATCACTGGCCCTGCCTGTGCTTACAAGGTAGGCATTACACACTGAAAAGGGCTCCTCTTGGAACTCTACCTCTCAAAGGCTGTGGAGGGTCTGATCAAGGAACTCTTCCAGGAGAGCTGGAGGGCAGTGCCCCTGAGATCCCAGCTGCTCGGGAGGCCGGGACCAGCTCTCTGCACTCCTCTCCCTCTGCCTTCCTGGCCCTGGAACATGCTGAGTCGATCCTGCCTCAGGGCCCTTGCACAGGCTGCTGCTCTGCCCCCCAGGACTTCTCCTGCCTCCTAAGGGAGGTCCTCCCTCCACGAGACAGTCCCCTCTGCCCCTCACATGGACTTCCAGATGACACAGCTCGGCTCACAAACGCAGTTCCTCGTTGATTTCTTTGTTGAGCAGGGAGGGCGGTGGCTTGCCTCTGCTCCTGGCTCCCACCCCAGGGCCTGGCGTTTAGTTGGGGCTCAGTGAACGTTGGTTGAGTGAATAAGTGATTCCCTAAAACAAGGTTGGGAAGAAAGTTCTTGAATGAAGGCCCCGGGGCTCCAGGTCGCGCACGGCACAAGGCCCGCCGTGGCCGGTCCCCTCCCACAGCAGCCTGGCCCCTGCCTTCCCTGCCCAGTCTGGACAGCACTCGGGAGGTGGCGCGCAGCTGGCTGTTCCCAGAGGCCAGGAGCCCACGGGGCCTCAGTGTGGTGGTGGAATCCAGCTGCCCTTGGGCCGCGCTGGCTCTGGGCCCAGTGAGGTGGTGACTGTCACTCTGCTAGAAGCGGGTGCCTCTTGCCATGGCAACGGGACGTCAGCAGGGATGCGTTTGCCAGAGCACAAAGAGGGTGTCGGGGACGCCCACAGGCTGGCGGCAGGAACCCAGAGCCGCGGCCTCGCTCCCCACCTGGGACAGTGGCCGAGCCTCCCCGGCCCGGCGGTCTCCTGCTCTCTCCCGACCCAGAGCAGGGAGGAGGGCGAGCAGCATGGCCACAGGCCTGCAGGGTTCTAGATGCTCTGTGGGCCCGTGGGCCTCTTTGAGCAGTGCCACAGCAGAAAGGAGGCTGAGCAGAGGCAGGAGGTTGGAGGCAAGGGGGGCGCGGGCTGCCAGGGGGTGGGAGGAGGGCCCTGTGGACTCTCCAGGCGGGCGACCTCAGCCCTCCTGTGGGACGACAGTCTCCTAAGTGACCCCTCCGGCCACCACGTCTGCTCCGCCCCACGGGTGGGCGATGCTGAGCGCTACCTGCAGAGCCCCCCACCCGGCCTCTCCAGCAGCTCTGCCTGCACCACGTTGGGGGCCGCCGGGCGCACCCCCAGCCGAGGGGACCAACAGAGCGGGCTCAGTCCACACACGAGCCTGATCCTCAGCCCTAGGAAGGAGGGACGTTCTCACACTGATGCTACGCGGAGGCTTCTGGAGACCCGTGGAGGAGAGGACCAGCCTCCAGGAGAGGACCAGCCTCCAGGGAGGGGCAGCCTCCAGGAGAGGATCAGCCTCTAGGAAAGACGCTGCAGCTGCCCCTGAACGAGGCCCCGGAGAAGTCGGCTCGCAGCCACCATGTGGACCAGGCCCTGGAGAAACAGGTGGCCACCGTCTGACAGGAGGACGGTGGCAGAGTCCTGGGTGGGCGGCACGTGCAACACGACATATTTAAGGCCACAGAACAACACGCTTCAGAGTGGCTAAGGTGGCCCTGCTCGCCCTCGTGCAGGCGCATGAACGCAGAGCGCCCTCCGTGTCTCACTCCGATGAACTTCTGCTGAGCCCCATCTGCCAGGTGCTGGGAGTCAGATGCTGTCCCTCTGGGTCGGCACGGAAGAGACTATGACCATTTCTGGTTATTAAAACAAAAGGAAGTCTGTCAGAAAAGCGAGGTCTCACTATAAACATGAGGCGGACGTGTGAAGAGAAACGTGTTCCAAAATTGTCCCCCGAGCGCCCCACCTGCTTCCTGTCTTTGGGTTTGGGCGTAAGAAGACGTGACATCTGGGGTTGTGGCAGCCGTCTTGCCACCACGAGGAGAAGGCCAGAGACTTGCACAGATTCCGCTCTGCCGCGTGACACAGGACCTGGTGAACCCAGCAGGGCGTGGTCCCCTTCCCGGTGTCCCCCTAAGTGGGCTGTAAATGGCCCAGCGCTCAGCCGCCTCAGCCCAGGGTTGTGACTCCCGTAGCCGGCAGGGGTGCTCACCGACACATGCGCCGCCTCTGCCGCTGGTGAGGAGGGGTTTCCGTCCATCTCGTCCCCCAGCTCTACCTGGGCGGCTGGAGAACTGGTATGCCCGCAGCCTCAGGTGTGAGCGAGGACGGGGGAGCTGAGGCTCTGCAAGGTGGCAGGGCTCGGAGCACCTCCAGCCCTGAGGACAGCGTAGTGCCCGCTGCCGGGCTGTCTGGGCAAAGGCTGCCTGTCCTGGCCAGGGTCTCTGTGGTGACCCAGGCCGCAGAGGCTGGGTTTATGTCCTCTCCCCTGAGCACGGGGTGCGGCGTTCTCTCTGGGCTCAGGAATTCCCAGAAGAGCCCAGCGCCCCTCTCCCGTCCGGGTGGCCCCTGCCAGGCTCCCCTGAGGTGAACCCACGCCGCACTGCAGGGCTCTGTGGTTGGCAGGAGCAATGCTGTCCCTTCCAGCAGGGACAAGTGGAGGCTGGGAGACGAGCCAGCTCACCTCACGAAGTCCCGTGGGCCTCCAAGATCAAGCAGCGGGGACAAGCTCACTCGTGGCCACCAGCCCAGGCCAGGGTGTTCCAGAGTCCTCCGGGCTCTGACCCGGGAGCAAGGCCAAGTTTAAGCACAGACTGTGCTGAAACTGGTTTGTGCCTTACGGAGGCTTTAGAGGGACCGGGGGCAGTGGCTGTGCCGCTGCGGTGGAAGGTCTCAGCGGCCAGCTATCATGGAGCAGGGTGAGGGGCCCCTGGGCAGGAGGGCAGTGTGCCTGGCCCTGAGGACTGTGGTGTCCACCTGGAGGCAGTCTGACCACCACACGAGGCTTCCAGACCACTGTGGCCCCCTGCTGCAAGCTGCCTCGCCCACCCCAGGCCCCAGAATCCTGAGGCAAGGTTTCTGGGCCATGTCCCCTGAGGCTCCTTGACCACAGAACTGTAATGCCGCTGCTGGGTGCTCAGCTTCTCTTGGAGGGAAGGAGTGGCTTGGGGGGGCCTCAGGGATGCTGCACCTGTAGGCCACAGGGCCCTGGGAGGGGGCTGTGCCTTCAGAGTCCCCCTGCAGTGGGCAGCAGGATGGCGCCCACAGACATCGGGGTCCTGCCCTGTGCCTGGTTGCCAGGAGTCCCACAGATGGCGACTGAGCGCAGGCGCCAACCCCCTTACAGGTCTGGAGGGTGGAGGTCTGGGGTCCAGATGTGGGGCCTGGTTTCCTCCGGCCCGGCCTGTAGTCAGTGTCCTCTCCCCACCCTCTAGTGGTCCTCCCTGCTCGTCCCTGTCCTCTGCTCGTGAAGACACTGGCCGTACTGGGTCTGGGCTATCCGCGTGACCCCATTAAGCTTAGTGACCTCTTTAACCGCCTCTTGTCCAGATATGGCCACTCTGAGGACACATCCTGAGGCCTTCGAGATGGGATGGGGAGGCCCAGATTCCACCCGTGACATGTGATTCGTGAAGGACCTTGGGATGGGACGCTTGGCACCTGATGCCACCACAGGGTCCCCAAAGGCAGGAGCAGGAGACCAGGAAGCATGTGCCTCGTGCAGCCCTGCGAGCAGACCGTCCAGCCCTGACCCAGGAGCGGGGGCCTGGGGAGGTCGGGACACCCTCGTGCAGCGCAGCCCGGGAAGCCGTGTGCTGCGGTCACTCGGGGCCTGGCTTCCCTCCCTGGGCGCAGGGTCAGCAGGCTGCGCTCCGGGGCCTCGTCTGGCCTCCTGCCCGCTTTCTTAGGTCTATGAGCTACGAATGGTTTTTATTTTCACGTCCTCGTTAAAAAAAAAAAATCAATGGACTGTTTAAAAGCGTAGTTTCACTTTTGCAGAAAAATTGAGTGGATGGTATGGAGAGTTCCGTATGCCACAGACCCCAAGCCCCCGTCCCCGTCACCAGCGTCTGTACGTTAAAGAGTCGGCATTGGAATAGTGTCATGGACCCCAGGCCACTGTCCCCATTAGGGGTCAGTCTGGGTGCAGTGTGGTTCCCTGGGTTTAAAGATAGGTATGTGATGACCCAGGCGCGGTGGCCACACCTGTAACCCCAGGGGCTCTGGCGGCTGAGGCAGGAGGATCCCAAGTGTGAGGCCAGCCTCAGCAACTTGGTGACTCAGGCCCGCCCACCCTTCCCGCCATGCAAAGAGCTGGTTTTTCACTGTCTCCCTGGCGGGGCCTTCGCTGGACCGCGGTGCGGCTGGCCTTGCTCTGCCCGCAGTTCTGCAGGCCGGCTTCCCACTTGGGAACAGCCTCGGTTTCCTCCCTGTGCCTTTGAGTCTCAGGGCTCCATCCCCTCAGCCCCAGCACGGTTGGCTGCCGGGGCCTCGGGCTGTGCACCTTCACCTGCAGGCTCTTCCTGGAGGAAGCTGCCCCGAGGGCCCGCTCTGTCCCCACCGGCTTCCACGATGCTCAGGAAACACCTGCAAGTGCGACTGACTCGTCCCCCGCCACACCTGGGCAAGGAGCCCGCCTGAGCTGTCCTGGCCCCCAGCAAGGCGGACACGGGGTTCCTGGGCTTCTGCTTTTTTTTCTTTTTTTGGTACCAGGGATTGAACTCAGGGACACTCGATCACTGAGCCACCTCCCCAGCCCTATTTTGTGTTTTATGTAGAGACAGGGTCTCACTGAGTTGCTTAGCGCCTCGCCATTGCTGAGGCTGGCTTTGAACTCGCGATCCTCCTGCCTCAGCCTCCCTAAGTGCTGGGGTTACAAGCGTGAGCCACTGGGCCCGGCTGACTTTTACATTTTTAATAGAAAAACAGAACAAAATGAAAGGAGAGTCCTATCTCATGACGTGGAAAGGATCTGAGATTTAAATTTTAGAGTCAAATGAAGTTTTATTCAAACACAGCCGCACCCCTGCCCTGCACCGGGCCAGCTCCCGGCCCCCTCAGCCTCATTGTCCCAGGGTCCTCAGTGCTGCTGGGGACCCGCAGCTCGCCCACCTTTACTGGGGACAGGCGTGTGGTGATCTGCTCCCCAGTGATGGACAGCTGGGCTGTTCCCAGTATCCGCTGCTGCGAGCGGGCGGCCCTGACTGTGGGTGAGCTGGAGCCCGGGCGCGGCCTCCGCGTCTACACTGGGGTGGAACCGCGGGGCCAGGGCGCAGGACTGTCCGAGGAAGGACCAGACAGAGCGCGGAGGCCGTGGCCTTGCAGAGCTGCTGCCTTCCAACGCAAGAACCTGGGTCCAGACCTTCCAGCCTCGCCACAGAGCCTCCACCATCAGTGTCCCAGCAGGAGAGAGGGGTGAGGGAACGGGCCCACCCAGGAGAGGACGGGGGAGGCGGCCATCCGAGCTGCCTCCTCCCCTCCGGCCTGGCTCCCACCATCAGCTGCCCGCAGGCTGACCCGCCCCCCCACTGGGATCCTTCCTCTTTCCACCAACCACAAGCTGCCAGCAGCAATGCCCTGGGACACGGAGGGGACACCAGGTGGCCGGAGCCTGAGGCCCGAGTGGCTGAGGAAGAGGGCACTTGTCCACGCAGTACCAGGGGCCCTGGCCCTGCCCGGCAGAGAAGAACCTGCTGTGAAGCCACCCGGAGCCTTTCCAGACCAAGACCCCACGGGGCCACAGCAGCGTGACAGGGACTGGGGCAAGAGTCCTGCTGCCCGGTCCTGTGGGCCCAGCGTGGCCACATGCTGGACTCGAGAAGGCAGAGGTCTTGCTGCCCAGCAGTGTCCTCCTCGGGCAGTGGCACGGCTGGCCCCACCCGGCCACCCTGGGCCACCTCTGTCCACTCGTTCCGTGGGTGGGTGCCTGGTAAGCCAGGTCTCCGTCCTGGACCCCGCCCTCTGCGTGGGAGCCGCCCTGCCTTGGGCAGCAGCCTCGGCCCCCCAAGGATGGGGGCCTCCTTCCCCACCCTCCCAACTCCCAGCTGCTTGCCGGCTAATTACTGTGCCCTTGAGCAAAAATGTTAATCTAAAAAACATAAAATTATAATGACTTCCTCGACATAATTGGAACAAACAAGATGAGCTGCGGAGGCAGCAGCAGGGGGCTCAGGCTGGGGTGCTGGGGTGACCTGAGCAGGCAACCTGGGGGGTCCCCGGGTCTTGGGGCTTCAGGGCTCCACTAGGCTGCATCGGAAACCCAGGCCTGAGCAGCCAGCCTCCTGCTGTGTGTCCTGGAGCAGTGACTTCCCCTCTCTGTTTTCCCATTTTCTCATCCATGAGATGCAGCCAATAAGATGCCCAGCTCCTCAAATGCCCCATGTTCATGTTGGTACAGGCCGGGCACTGCCCTTACCACAGAGCAAGCGCTCAGCGAATGATCACTGTTGCCGTTGACGAGGCAAGACTTCCAGCCTCCGGGGGGACCGAGGAGGGAGAAACAGGGAGGCGTCCCTTCCGGCACAGCCCTGTCCTTCCTTCCTTCCTCTCCTCGCATGGCCGTCCACGCCCAGCTTTAGCATAAGGTCCCTGTTCCAGGGGAGGCACCCACGCTCCTGCCCACAGAGCGTCCAGCAGGATGGCCCTGGAGGGCCCGGAGCCAGAGGGAGCAAAAGCAGCTCGGTCATCGGCAGATAAGGAGAGTCGGGAGGCCTGCAGGAAGGGACGCCAGCCTCCGCCTCGGCAGATAGGAGGGCGGGCGGGAGGGGCCGGCCCAGGGCCCCGCACACACCCAGGCCCGTGCACAGCGGCCACCCCCCCAGAGGCTGTGGTCATGCTCAGGCCCCCCCCCGGGCTGTGCGCCCCTCACACCCCTCGCGGCGGCCCTTGGCGGGCTCTCTGATCAGAGCTGCTCCAGGAGGCTGCCCGGGCTGCGGGTACCAGAAAGCCCAACTGGAAACGGGGCTGGGCCAGGGCTGACCACCTGTCTGGTGGCCACGCCCATTCACTGCTGCAGAGCAGTGACCACAGAGACCCCGTGGTCTGCAAAGCCCCTGGACCCCGTGTCACCTTCACAGGAAGAGCCATGACCCAGCCTGGTTGCCAAGGGAGCCTGAGGCCTCCTGGGGGCGTGCAGAGCGCAGGCGGCCACCCGTCACCCCCTGGAGGCCTGCGGTCATGTGGGACCTCGGGGCTGTGGGTCGTGGTTCCAGGTGGCTCTGGGAGTGGCTGGGGCTCGGGGTCTCTTAGAGGTCACAGTCATAGGCCTTGGTGACTAGCCCTGGGTCACCTGGCACCCAGCATAGCCTCGCAGCTGCGCCAGGCAGACTCCGCCAGCTGGCCCTCCAGGTGACTGTCCCCTTCCTTCTGTGACCTCATCAGCATGGTGGCTTCAGGGGAGGTGGGCTTGCAGTTCATGACCAGGTGTCCCAAGACAGCCAAGGGGAAGCCCTGCCATGTTTTATGGCTACTGAGGCCAAACCTCAGTAGTCAGCAGCGACGCCCTTGGCACCCTCTGGTAGACAGAGGTCTCCCCAGGCTCCCAGGGACCCACCTGGCCACCAAAGACCCAGGATCCTTCCCTCTCTCTGCTCTGCTGACTTTGTTCTGTGCTCACTTTATGGCCCCTTGGTCACAAAGTGGCTGCCACCGATCCAGCATTTTAGGCAAATAGAGCAACACCCAAGAGGAGAAGAGGGTCATGCTCTTGTGTCCCTTTTGACTGCAACGTTTTTACTGAAATAAAAAATACTGTACATACACGAGAGTGCACATGCCGTAAACACAAGGCGCAATGGCTTCCCAGAATCGAGCTCACCCAGGTAGCCAAGACCCAGACGGAAGACATGATCAGACACCCCCAGACCCTTGGTTGTCCCTCAGCCACCACCCTCCTCACTCCACAGCTGACTCCACCCTGACCTCTGCTGCGATGCTGACGCTCGGATAGTTGAGAATTTCCATCAACAGAATTAGCCATGTGTCACATTACAAGCATCCTGTACGTGGCTGAGTGTGGCTGAAGAAAGTCCCTTTCCACTGTTGTATAATATTCCACTGCAAGACACCACAGTGCAGGTGCTTGTCCTGTGGGTCGACACCTGGGCTGTTCAGGCAGTTGTGAGGAGAGCTGCAGGGGGTCTGTCCTCACGGACACATGGGTGCATTAAATACCTGAGGTGTGGAATTGCTGGACCAAAGACCAAGTGAAGTCAGCCACAGCAGAAACTTCCAGACCTTCACCAAACTGGCCACAGTGTGGCTGCCTGCAAGCTAGAGGCCCTGGTCCCCATGCTAGGAGACGCACTGTGTCCAGTCTCCCACCCCAGAGCTGTGGAGAGGACCTGGTGGGGACCAGGGGTCGCTGCAGGGCTCGGAGTTCCTCCAGCGTTCCGGGCCCTCTGCGGCCAGGACACAGGCAGCATGTCCTGTGCTGTGTGCGTGGCCCGAGCAGGGCAGGGGCCAGTCTCAGGGCAGGGGTCACGAGGAGGCGCCTGTCCTCACACCCCAGCCCCGGGCCCAGTGGGCATTTGCTTGTCCACCGCCAGGAGCCTGCAGCTCAGCCTCTGGAGACACACGTCAGCTGCCAAGCGACTCTGAACCCGCGCGGCTGTGCTCACCAGGCCCCGAACGCAGAGCTGGTCGCAGCGCCCCGGGCCTGTCCTCGGGCAGGTGGGTCCCTGCGCCCTCCCAGCTGCCCCGGGAGGCTGGCCTGGCACGGGGGCACCTTCAGGCGCCCTACTCCCCTTGCTGCAGCCTGTGGGCACTCGGCCTGCCTGGCCTGCGTCCTCGTGGGAAAGCAGTTGATGAGATGGAATCGTCACAGTGCAGTGGCCCTGGGATGTGGTGCTGGGGCTGGAGACTTGTGTCCCCAAGTCCACATAGCAACCTGAACTCGGTGGTGCTGCCAGGAGGAGGCCCTGGGCAGGTGGTAGTCACGGCCCTCAGGAGGGGACCATGGCCCATAGCAGAGCCCCTTCACCTCCAGCCACGCCAGGCCAGAGAAGGCGTCACCACCAGCCAGGCAGCAGCCCTCACCGACCCCAATCTGCCCGATCGTGGACACATGTCCCCAGAACAGAGAGGTCAGGTCCCGCTGCCGAGAGCCCCAGGCTGCGGTGTTGTGTTACAGCTGCCCAGAGGGCGGTGCAGAGGCAAGGGGGAGCCGCAGAGATCCAGAGGGAGGGTGTCCAGGCACGGGCAGCTGCAGGTGCAAAGGCCCTGAGGCCAGAGCGAGTGGTGTGCTTGAGGCAGAGAGGGAGGCCGGGAGGACAGCCATGAGAGGGAGGCCAGCAGGGCCTTGACGTCACGGCAGCAAGCACAGGTGGCTCCTGGATGCAGCAGGAGCCCCTGGGGACTTGGGGCAGGGGTGACGCGGTCTGCCTGGTGTTGCCAGCGTTGCTGACCGCCGGGGGAGCGTGGACTGCAGGGGCAGCGGCGGCTTCCTAGGGCGCCCTGGAAACCGGCAGAAGGGCTCCCGCCACCCCGGGCCAGGCTCAGGGCTCGATCAGCTGAGGTCAGTGAGGACTTTCCAGGTGCCAACGCCAAGCGCATCCCGACGTGGACAGCGTCCCCCAAGGCTCAGAATCTGGGAAAATGAGACACACCATTCCTCCAAGTCAGGGGAGCCCGTCCTCAGGCCAGAGAGGGGAGGGAGGGGTCCACTGAGACCACCCAGCTAACGGCCTCCTGGGTGCCGGACAGCGGCGGAGTGAACACCCTGGGAAACGCCCTGTCCACCTCCCCAGCCAGACCCGAACCCTGGCCTGCTGGACAGTATCCTTGGCCCCCACGGCTATCCCTGCCGGAGTCTCCGTGCATCTTGGCTGAGATGCCACCCACAGCCATCTCTGAGTCACTGTTCCACGTGGGCCGTGGGTTTCCCCAAGTCAGTGCTGGCGGATCCGGCAGCAGGGTCCCGAAGTCAGGGCCAGGGCCGGAAGATCCCCAGCACTGTCCCCTGCCGTCCCCAGGGCAGACATCACTAATCGACCGCAGCCATGTTTCCCACTGGGCTCGAACACTGTCCCGGGACCCTCCACCCGCACCTCCTGGGGGCCACACCTGAGGGCCACCAATTGGCAGGTGACAGAAGCTCTTGGGTGCCTGGTCCACCACAAAACCCAAGCCCCTGACTTCCAGGCTACGGTCCTGCTCACGGGCAAGGGGACAGGGCTCATTTCGGTCCTCGCTAGACGACTTGGCCAAGAAATCGTGCCCAGCACCCGTCTGTGCCGTGGACGGCAGGAGGGAGAAAAGAGGAGGGTCTCGGCGGCAGGAGGAGAGCGTGGGCCGGGGTGAGGAAAGCGGCCGTGACCGGAGGTTGCTAGACGGTGAGAAAAGTTGCTAAGGAAAAATCGCAGCGTCTTTCCTCGCAGAACGTTAAAAATAGCCCTGGAGGAAGAGAGAGAGAAAGAGAGAGAGAGAGAGAGAGAAAGAAAGGAGCCCCGATTAAGTTCCCGTCTGCCTGGGCACCTCCTGCAGAACGCGGGCGTGTTCTGCGCTCAGCGCTGGTGAGCGCCAACTGTATGCCTAACATAAATCGGTCGTGGGATTAAAAAGCAGAAATAACAGTCAGGCTGCGTCTCCCTCCGTCATGTAGAGACTGTTGGCTGCAAGTCACAGACACTGAGTCTGAGTGCAGCGTGGAGGGGGCATGGTGGGACACAAGTGCCACACACAGGATGGGAGGCCGTGGAGGGCAGAAGAGCCGCTGCTCTCCCAGCTATTTCTTTCTTCTCAAGGTTCAAAGTCGGGCACAAGAGAGGGCGCTGGCATACAGGCACCTCTGGTCAGGAGACACGGGGCCTCTCTGGGCAGTGTGCGCCCAGGTGGCCTGGAGCTGACCTGAGGCCAGCTCACCTGTGAAGCTCTGCAGAAGGACACAGACTCACTGTGGACAGGCAAGGTGGCCAGAGCCTCACCAGGGCCACAGCTGGGTAGTGGCCAGGACCAGCTCTGCCTGCTTCTGAATGACCTGCGTGTCGGCAGGAGCTCTGGGGAGCCAGCAGAGAGGCCCGCGGCAGGTGGCCGTGAGGCCCGGGGTCTGGACACCTGCAGGTGGATCCCGTGTCTCCTGCTCCATGAAGACATCTTCGCTGGGGGTGCTCGGAGTCCCGGCAAGGTCGCACTTGGATGTCAGGCAGGGCCACAGTCTTCTGCGGGTTTCAAGGACGGGAGAATGGGGCACGATGACCATCGACCCCTCCTGCCTCAGCCTCCTGCGTCGCCGGGATCACAGGTGTGCGCCACGGGGCCTGCTGGGGCGCGTGCGCCTCCCCTCCCCCGGAGCCACCAGGAAGGCCAGGAGACCCAGGTCTGCGCCAGGCGGAGGGGCCCTGGGCAGCCCAGCACGGGTCCCCGGTCTCGGACTTCCAGCCACGGAGCCCGGAGGAACGCGAGCCCAGACGGGGTAGGTTTTGTGGGGTCACGTGTGTGAGGACGCCGGCCGGAGCCTCGGGGCTGAAGGCCAGCACAGTGAAGGCCGGCGGGCAGTGTCCTCGAGTCAAGCTCATGGACAGCATCGCTGCGACGCCGTCCACCCGGCCGGGCCACAAGACCCCGTTAGCACACAGGCCCTTCTACAGCTTGCTGAGGAGCCTCCCTGTCCCTAGGGGCAGCAGCCTGGCCAGGCCCGGAGGAGCCCTGCCTTCGCCCCCAGCCTGGTGGCCACCCCAGCCCGTGGCCTGCTCTGGGGGCCCCTCCACAGCCAGCGCCAGCCCTTCATAGACACAGGCGCGGGCCGGCCAGCGTCACCGCACCCTCCCCTCCCTCCTCCCTCTCTGTTTTGAAGTCACTGCTGGTGACCGATCAGGAAACAGCAGGCCAGACAGGCGGCCGGGCATGGCAGACACCGGCCTCCTGGCAAGCCAAGCCTCAGGCTCCACCCGGGGTCCCCAGGCCCGTCTCCTGCCCTGAGGTCGGCGGCCTGGCCACCCCCTGTCCCTCGGCAGCCCAGCCCCCACTCGCCATAACCTGCTCCAGGTTCCAGAAACCAGGATGTGGGCATCTTTGAAGGCTGGGGGTCCACCTCTGCCCAGGCCTCTGGCTCCAGGCTGCGTCCCCTGCCCTGCCCCTCAGGTTCCTGAGCAGGAGGGTCCCACGGCTGGCCCATGGGCACAGCCACCCTCTGGCTGCCCCCAATCACCGCCTCCTCTCGTCTCCACAGTGACCTCCATTTCGGCCTCCCCCTGCCCAGGGACCGACGGAGCAGGTAGCGGTGACCTGCCTCTTGGAACTTCCGGGGAGTACGGGGCTCCACTCCTGCCGCAGCCTCAGCCTCTGCCCGGCACGCGGTCGACGCCCCACCACCCGCCAGCTGCTGTTTGTTCTCTGTTTCCTGGGATGCAGGGCTGCGGGGGCCGCACGCTTCATCTTGTTCTCACGGGCCCCCAGCCCAGCGGCCCACACAGAACTTGTGATCAATTATTCATTCAACAAACGCTTATGGATCCCTGGTGAGACTCTGGGAGGCGGAGGGGAGAAGAGCCGACGCCGGCCCTGGAGAGGGCCACAGCTCCCGGGCACCAGGCAGCGCCATGGGCCAGGTCCCCTCTCCCCCAGGTGCTCAGGCAGCCCCCCGGCCCAGTGCTGCGCTGCGCGGGGCGTGTGGGGTACAGGAGCAGGGGAGGCCCCCTGGGGGTGTTGGCGGCCTGTGGAAACCCTCATTGATCCTGTGGGGACCGTGGCTGCCCCACCAGTGTCACCATGGCAACTAACCCTGTGCGTGTTGGCAAGACAACCCACGGAGGCCTGGCGCCCAGGCCTGTGCTGTCCAGACCCTGGCCACCCTGAGGAAGGACGGGCCTCTGGCTCCTGGGAGCCGAGCTCTGAGCCCCTGGAGCGTCCTGCCTGACGGGAGGGTCTCTGTGTACCTGGGCCTGGGCCAGGCCAGCGAGTCCAGGCCACCTTGTGGTTAGCAGTGGACACCTGTGTCTGCCTGCCTGGGGCCCTGGGCCACCTGTAGAGTCTGGCCTGTAGAGGGGGGGTGAGGCTGGAGGCCAAGGGGGGCTGAGTGACCAAGGCCAGCCACGTGGACACTCTGTGGCTATGTGACTGACCCCCAGTAAAACCCCTGGGCACCAGGGCTCAGTGGGCTCCCTGGCTGCAGGACACCTGTGTGAGAACTGAGCGCCGTCCACAGACTCCACGGGCTAGGACGGCTGGCTGGTGCCCGGCCTCCCCTGGACCCACCTGTGCCCTCTGCTTTGCCTACTGCAGGGCCACCCCTTCCCCGTGACAACCTGCACACAGACCATGCGGTAAACCCAGCTGGCCTCGCTAGCCCCGTGAGGCTCTATGAGCTGCTGGGCCGTGGGTGGCCTTGGGGACCCCCAAGGGAGGCTCTACGGGACTCCCATTCCACGGCCAGGAAGCAGCAGGGGAAGCCGGGCCCCAGCTGCAGCCACAGCACCTGAGACCCTGGAGAGCCGGCCTCGCCCCTGCAGCCAGGCTTCCAGTCTGGCCTCCCAGGGACACCGGGTCCAATAGCCTGCGGGCAGGACAGGGGTGTCCAGCCTGCCTGAAGCATGGGAGCATCTGGAGAGGGGGCAGTTTCCACCTGAGCATGTAAAGATGGGTAATTATGCCTGTTTTCCTTTCCTTTTTTTTGGTAGCAGGGATTGAACTCAGGGGCACTCGACCACTGAGCCACGTCCCCAGCCCTATTTTGTGTTTTATTACAGACAGGGTCTCACTGAGTTGCTAAGTGACTTGCTAACCTGCTGAGGCTGGCTTTGAACACGCGATCCTCCTGCCTCAGCCTCCTGAGCGGCTGGGATTACAGGTGTGGCCATGGCGCCCGGTTTACATTTTCTTTAATGAAAAAAAAAAAAAAATCCAGCAGCGAAGGAGCAGGACGGGCCCAACTCCACTCCAGGACGACTGCCGACGCCCGGGCGTGTCCTGCGGCAGCTGTCTCTGCGACAGACACACAGGCCCCACTCAGTGTCCAGGTGTCCTGACAAGTCGCCACCGACCTGGTGGCTTGCATCAGACGCCCTGCTCTGGCGGCCCAGGCCCCCCTTTGCTGGCGAAGGGAAGGCCTTGTGACAGCGGCTTTGACCTTTCTAACTTCTGGGGGCCTCCCGCCTCCCTTGTCTTGAAACTCTACAGCCTCTAGCCGTAGAGGCCTAGAGGCCGCATCTCCTGCCTCCCCTTCTGCAGCCACACCCTCTTGCCTCCCTCTTGGAGGACATTGGCGACTGCAGGTAGATGGTCTGGGATCACCTTCCATCTCAAGATCCCTGATGCAGTCGCAGCCGAACCCTCCTGGAGCCATGGAAGGTTCTGGGAGGGGACGTGGCATCCTCGGGAGCTGCACTTCCACCCACCACGCTGGCACTTCCAAGCTCAGCAGCCCGCTAAGCGCCACGAGCTGGCGTCCTGCCGCCCATAGGCCCGCCTGCGCTGTGCACGGTGAGGCTTGCTGGTGTTCAGTTGGCTGTCCCCCCCCTTGGAGGTCCCAGCCACTGTCTGACACATGGGGCTGTTTCCTACATCAAAGCAGAGGGTCAGAGAGGCAGGGTGAAGAAAGAGGCTCAGAGAAGTTAGGCAACTGGCCCCGGGGCACACAGCCAGGACACAGCGGAGCTGGCTCATGGGCTGCCTCGGTTCTCCCACCTGTGTTAGGGTGAGTAGAGTATCGGAGGCCCGGGGAATTCTGGGTGGGGATTGGAATCAACGGGTGCTCTTCTGCTCTCAGCAGAGGCCTTGGGCCCAGGGTCTCACATCCATCTGGTCACCTAAGGACAGCTCTTCAGCTGGGGTGCCGAGGGGACTCCGCCTGCTCTAACCCTCTGGGATGGTTCCTTCTGGCTGAGGCGTGTCCCCTTCCTCTGGGCCCACACTGGCTGGTGGCCCAGGCCGCCTCCGCCATCTGCAGTGAAATCATCTCATTAGAGTCCTGGGACGGCGATGAGGTCATTCTGGTGGGCTTGAGCCAGCCAGTGCCTGCTCCCACCTGCCTGTCCCCAGCCCGCAGGACGAGCCCCTGACCTTGAGGGCTTCAGGGAGGGGAGGGCCCCTTTCCTCCCCCATCCTAAATAAGGTGGAAACAGGGCTCCCTCCTGGTTTGCCTGGTACTGTCCCCGTTTAGCCCCAGGGTCCGTACCCCAGGCACCCCTGGGGTGAACAGAGGCAGTGGGCTCCACAGGGAGCTCGGCTTCCCTGTTCCTGCTTGGACCAGGCCTGTCCCTGCCCCCCTCCTGGAGATGCGGCCTTCTCCAGGGGACAGCTTGTCTCGTGGCCTGTGGACCCTTCCACCTGCCCTGCGTCCATCATCTGTAGGAGGCCGAAAAGGCGTCACCTCCAGGCCGCGCTGCCCAGAGGCCCGAAGGAGCCAAGAGCGTAAGGGACTTGGCGCACAGCAGGTGCCCACCCCGGGAGGGAGGGCGGCAGAGGGCAGGGGCGGGCGAGGGAGGGCGGCTGGAGGCTGAGGGTTGTGCCACAGGCCTCGCTCTCCACTCTGCCCCATAACTCAGGAGGGGACAGGGCCACCATCTCATAGAACAGGAGCTGAGGCTCCAGAGCAGCTGGCAGGCTCCGGATGGTGCCTCCCAGGGAAGGAAGGGACCGATTGCCCCGGGCCTGCCCCATGCCCACCCCCTCCTGGGCCCTCCAGGCTTCAGGGGCAGCTCCTGCGGGGACGCAAGTCTGGATGCCCTCTAGAACCTGCCACCCTCGCATGACCTGTGACCCACGGAGCCAGGGGCTTGCCCCTCCCTAGGCTGGAGGTCCTCACGTTCCCAGGACCCCAGGGGTGTGAGCCGGGGGCACAGACCGGACGCAGGGCTGACCTGAGCCCCAGCTCCGTCCCCACCCGCTGGGCTCTGGGCCTCTCTGCTCCCTGGTGGTTTTGGTTGTGGAAAAATATTTTTGTAAGAATATGCTGCTTATTTACCACGTAATGAGGATATTGTTGTTTTTGAATGAATTCATAAGTGCGAGTTGCCAGTTTTATTCTGTGACGTGATAAATAGTGACAGAGAGAACCCAGGTACGCCAAAGCTCTTGGGGCATCTAAACAACGTTTACCAAAGGGGTGGAGGACCGCGGCCCCCCCATCTGTGGTCCTACTTTGCTCCCTAAGTTAAAATAGCAGATGGCCTGGGCACCTTCCTGCCTGGGCACCTTCCTGCCTGGGCATCACACATTCTGCGTGTTTTAGGTGGACATTAACTAATAGTGTGATGCCCCGCGTCCTAATTAACCCCACTTTGCAGATGGGGACGCTGAGGCTGTAAGAGGGGAAGCCCCTGACAGGGTGACGGACGGGCAGAGGTGGGGGACGGGGCCCAGCCAGAGCTTTAATCACTGGGGGGCACTGTGTCTTGGGAAGCCCCCATGGGGACCATCTGAAGTCTGAGCCTCCGGGATAAACCACCCGGGTCCTCCAAGTGGGCCCTGCTTAGGGAGTGTCTGGCTGGACCCTTTGAGCACGAACGGCTCCGCCTGGGGCACCCCAACCCTGCTCAGCCATCTGTCACTCATGCCTCCAGCTTCACCAGCCTCCGCTTCCCGGCTCCTTGGACACAGCAGGCCTCCCCCTCGCTCTTCCTCCCGGCCTGACGCCTTTCCTGCCCCAGGGGCCCTTCCTCTCAATGGGACCTTCAGGCTTAGCACCCACCGCCATCCCTGGTCTCCCTGGTCTCTGGTGCGAATCAGCAGTGCTCCCTCCCCACGCCTGTGTCCCTGTGAGAATCCAAACCCTACAATGGCCCTAGACGCAGCGACAAGCCCCCCCACAGACTCAGTGACGTCGCCTGGCTGCAGGCGGCCACCCACCTCTGCCCCCAGCCCTGGCTGACCTTGGCAGCGCTGGACAGCCGCCCAGTCTCACCAGACCTGGTGTTTTTCAAAAGAAGCTGAACATACAGATTTTTATGTAAAATCTCTCTTTTTAAAAAACACACTAGCAACTTACTCAAATTAACAAAGAGGAAAAACAGCTCCGCACATGGACCCCGCGTAGCCAGGCCGAGTGGCCTCTTCCCAGCGAAGGGAAGGCACCCGAGCCAGGCTGGGGGGACGGGGAGTGCACGGAGGCCCGGGCCAAGCAAGGGAGGGGAACAGCGTCCTGCGGGGCTGCACCCCAGGTCGGGCAGCCCCTCTCCCTCACCTCTGTGCCCACCCGTCCTGTCCCAGCGGCCGGGATCCAGTCGCAGGGGCCCACGGTGCCTGAGCACATGGCTCTGCCCTGTGTCCAGCCGCTCCCTCCGCCAGATGGTCCCGGCTGCCTCCCAGCTGAGGCCGGGCTTTGTGACGCTCCATCCTGTGCAAAAGCCCTTGTCCAGCCTGCGAGGGCCGCGGGAAGCTCTCCCCTGCGGCCTGAGGATTTTTCTTGGCCCGTGGACAGGAAGGCCGGTTCAGCTGGGAACCTTCTGGATTTCCAGCCCCCCACCCCCGCGCCAGCCCCCGTGACCCGAGCGCCAGTGTGCTGGCGTTTACTGCTAATTGTTTTCAGACAGATGGCTGGCCCCCGGTGCAGCCCCCCGACAGGGGCCGGGGGACACGGGGAGAGGCCCTGACCTTGACCACGGGCATTCTTGAAGGAATGGTTCAGCCTGGGCTGGGGGCAGGGCAAGGTACAGGGGACACAGTGGGGCTTTGCAGAGGGAACAGAGGAGGCTTTGACATGAAGGCACCAACTCTGCGGACCCCAGGCTGAGGGGCTGGGAGGACACCCCCTCCAGGGAGCCCTCTGGGGCTGCAGCGTAGGGGGGCAGAACGGACCCCTGAGCTGAACTCCTTCCGGGTTGCGTTTGGAGGGACGCAGAGGTTTGTAGGGGGTGGAAGACCCTCCACAGCCTGGTCTCCCCACTTTTCAATATGATTGCAGTGGATTCGGGGGCTTCCAAGGCACCAGCATTCGACAGATCCACGAGTCTGCCCAGCCTCGACCAAGACTCCAGATCACAGATGAGGACAGAGTGGGCCTCTGAGAGGTTGCTCAGCCGCTCCACAAAGACTCCTTGAGGCCTGCTGCCTGCTGCTGGGTCACACTGCAGGGCAGGGCACGAGCGGGACGTGGATGTGACCTCAGGACTTCTGGGTCTGCGAGAGGAGACGGCCATTCATTCACAAAAACTACGTTCAGAAATGACCAGGCCAGCTCAGGTCAAAGGGCACAGACCCTGCTGACTGGCCACCCTGGAGCTTGGGGTATGGAACCCCTTCTTTTCTCCTGGGCTGGGATTGGGTAGGTGGCTCCTCCCAAAATCCAAACAGCCAGCCAGAGGCGGAGGCAGGGAGGCTGGGGGCCAAAGCAGGCACCGTCCACTCGGAGAGGGAGGGTGGCCCCTGCCTCCGGGTGCCCTGCCCAAGTAGCCCTGAGTGCTGAGGTCCCTCCCCCAGGAAGGCTGGGGGGCTGGGGGCGCTGGGCAGGCGAGCCTGGTGGAGCTACGCCAGTGCAGCACGCCAAACTTTGTTTAATACATTTTTTAGTTGTTGATGGACTTTTATTTTGTTTACTTATTTTTATGTGGTGCTGAGGATCCAACCCAGGGCCTCACGCATGCCAGGCAAGCGCTCTACCACTGAGCCACACCCCCAGCCCTATTTTGTGTTTTATGTAGACACAGGGTCTCACTGAGTTGCTTAGCGCCTCGCTGTTGCTGAGGCTGGCTTTGAACTCGCGATCCCCCTGTCTCAGCCTCCCTAAGTGCTGGGATCACAGGCTTGAGCCACCGCGCCCGGTTTATATATTTTTTTAAAAAAATATTTTTTTAGTTGTAGATGGATACAATACGTTTATTTATTTATTTTTATGTGGTGCTGAGAATCGAACCCAGTGCCTCACACGTGCAAGGCAAATGCTGTACCACTGAGCCACAACCCCAGCCTCTCAGTTTATATATTTTTAATCTGCCATTAATGTGATTTAAAACGGAGCTCCACAGGACAGGCGGGATGGAAATTAAGTCTCTATCACTTTGCACCTGGCTGTGGGTACCCCGAGACAGGGACCAGGTCCTCGCACTGTGCTCCTCTGGGGACAGAGGACACAGGGTCATTGAGTCAGCCAGCTATGTCTGCCAAGGAGTGGAGGCCGCGCTTAACCAACGGTGACATCCGCTCAGCCCTTTAATTAACGCACCCTCGCGTTGGGGCACGACAGTGCGCACACCTGTGTGCAGGGAGGGAAGACGCCAGCCTGGCCAGAACTGCAGGCCCCATGAGGGAGTTTTCCTGCTGGGTCTCTCGGCCCCTGGTAAGGCCATTTCCTGGGCCTGGAGGAGCCTGGGGGGCTGCTTCCCTTCTCCAGCCCATGGGCTTCTCCTTGGTCCTCTGCCCGCTGCACGTGGGTCCCAGCTCCAGGCAGATGCGGTGGCTGGCGCTCCCTCAGGAAGCCATTCCCCTGAAGGGCAGCCCAGCTTCCCTGTGGACAGCGCTGCCACCTGCCAAGAGAGCCCAGGGCAAGGCCCAGGACGAGGGCTGCCAGCGGCTGGTTGGCTGGTCATGGGCTGAGCCCCCAGGACACCGAGTGTCCCACCTCGGTGCTGGACGCGGTGGCAGAGAGGAGGCCGCAGCGCCGGGTCTTGCCGCAGCGGCCCAAGGCCTGAGCTCTGGCTTTGACCGACCGCTCACCCCCGGGGGAGCCCCTGCCTGCCTCCCACGCGTCATTTGTGCACAATTT
>PVHX01017505.1:14882-39918 GCA_004024805.1 Geosciurus inauris | reverse complement strand
AAACTGGTTGTTAAATGGCCCCCCGCTACTTCCAGTCTCAATCTCGGAGAGCCTGAGCCCTGGGCCGAGGCCCGGGCTGCAACCGCATTTCTCCGGCCGGTGCCGAAGCCATGCCTCTTGGCTACCGCTGCCTCCCGGTGATCCTGTACTCACATACACGAGCGAAATTCCTGCGTGGGAGGTTGAGCCGCAGAATGATGCCAGGAAGCTGGCTGGAAATTGGTGCCTCCACCACTTCCAGCCTTGGTCCCTGAGAGCCTATTGCAGAGTGGACTGTCTAGGCTGCCGTCTTGGGACCGCCCTTTTTTTTTTTTTTAATTCAGAATACTTGAGATTCGTCTTGGATGCTGCATGTGTGAATAGCTTGTTCCTTTTATTTCTATCATTCTATGACATGATGCACCACAATTTATTTTAGCACTCACCCATTGAAAGACGTTTGGGTAATTGTCAGTTTTTGACTGTTGTGAATAAAGCTGATATAAAAAATTATGTAGAGCTTTTTGTATGAATATAAGATTTACTATTTGGAATACATGCCCAAGTGTGCAATTACTGATTTGCATGATAATTACATAAATAATTTTATAAAAAATTTCCAAAATGTTTTCCAGAGTGCATTTTATATTTCTACCAATAATGTATGAATGATGAGTTTCTCCATGTCCTCACCAATAGTTGATGTTATTATTTGCACGTAGTAATCACTCATGGAAGTTGTAATTTGCATTCCTCTATTGAATAAAGATGTTCAATATCTTTGCATGTCCTTATTTATTATCTGTATATCTGCTTGTCCAAGATGTTTGCTTGAATCTTTTACCAATATATTTGTTGGACCTTTATTTTTTACTATGAGTTTTGAAAGTTCTTTATATACTACTGATAGTTGTTCTTTGTTGGTTATGTGGTTTTACAATGTTTCTTCCCAGTCAGTGGCTTGCCTGTCATTCTCTTCATAGGATCTTCAGAGATTAAACATTTGTGAAATTTTGATGAGGTGAAATTTATTGTTTTCTTTCATACATTATGTTTTTGGGGTCAAGTTGAACCCCTTCCCTAGCTGTAGGTCTCCAAGCTTTTCTCTACAGTGTTTTTTCTATAAGTCTCAATTTTCCATTTTACACACGAGTTCATGATTCATGTTGAGTTACGTTTTCTATAAAGTATAAGATTCAGGATGAGGCTCATTCATGTTTGCTTTTGGGTTTCTACTTCCACATGCACCAGTATTTGAAAAGGATATCCCTTCCCCATTGTATTGCTCCTTTGCCAAAAAATCAGTGGATTGAGTTTCTGTGGGTTTACTCCTGGACGCTCTGTTCTGTCCTGTTGATCTGTGTCTGTCCTTTGGCCAGTGTGATACAGTCTTGATTACTGTAGCTACACAACAAGTCTTGGTATTGGTTAGCGATTCCTCCTGCTGTCTTCTCCCCACTCTCCCAAAATTGTTTTAGCTATTGTGGAGACTGTTCCTTTTCATATAAATTTTATAATAAGTTCATCTTATCTATAAACGTACTTGCTCACATTTTTTTTGGTACTGGAGATTGAACTCAGGGGCACTCGACTACTGAGCCACATCCCCAGCCCTATTTTGTGTTTTATGTAGAATCAGGGTCTCACTGAGTTGCTTAGTGCCTTGCATTGCTGAAGCTGGCTTTGAACTCGTGATTCTCCTGTCTCAGCCTCCCAAAGTGCTGAGATTATAGGCTTATGCCACCGTGCCTGGCCTTGCTCACATTTTGATGGAATTGCATTGAACTTCTGACTAGTTGGGGGGAGATTGTCATCTTTATTGGGTTATGTCTCCAATCCATGGACACAGTATGAATCTCCATTTACTTGTCTATGTTGATTTTTTCAGCACTTTTTAAATTTTTTAAATTTTCAGTGTACATTCTTACAGATATTTTATTAAGTTTATACATAAACCTTTGATTTTTTTGATCAATTGTAAATGATATTTTTATTTACTTTTCCATGCATTCATTGTTAGTATATTGAAAAGCAGCAGATTTGTGTGTGTGTGTGTGTGTGTGTGTTTGTATCCAGTAGCCTACAAAAATGCTGAAGTCATTTATTAGTCCAAGAGGTTTACTTCTGGATTCCTTATGATTTTTCTATGCAGACAATCATGTTGTCTACAAATAAGGACAGTTTTCTTTCTTTCTCTCTATCTATATGACTTTCATTGCTTTTATTACTGAATTGTAGTGGCTAGAACTTTCAGTATGATGTTGAAAGGAGTGATGAAGTACATACTTATTATAGTGACAAAGCGACTTGTTCTATGTTGGCATGAAGAAATAATAATAAATAAAACCAAATTACTTGCTTATATAGGATTGTATATTTTGTTGGTATATAATGACCCGCCTAGCTCATCATAAACACTGAGAAGACAATTAGCTGTCTTTATCATCATATTATATATTTACCTCATTCCAATATAATTTTAAAAATCTGAAAATTTTAAAGATATTTACTTTATGAATTTACTTAAATTTCTGCTTTGCTATTTCAAATTTTAGGAGTACCAATCCATGCTTATTTTGTCTACTGACTCCAACTCATGACAAGTTGTTTGTGTATTTTAATCATTTTTATATTATGAACTCACTTTAAGCATCAAAAGCCCTTTCTTAAAGAAGATAAATATGCAAGTTTTTGAAAATATTCTGCAACAATTTGAGTTTGTTTTTGAAGAACTGAAGAACTTCGTTTCTTAATTTGCTTTTACACAATTTCCAACAGAACTTATATGTTTGGTTTTTGTGCATAGATTTGGACTCTAAGCCAGTGGGTATTGTCCCTATAATTTTCTATAGGAGAATTATTTCCTACTCTTCTCTCTAGGATCTAACCTGTTTTAATTTGGGTTCCCCCAGATCTCAAGTTAAGGATTAAAATGCAAGTAGTTTACTTGGAGTATTATCACAAGTAACACAACAAAGGGAACGGAAAAGTGAGATAGAAAATGGAAGAAAAGCAATAAAGCCTGGTAGATAATTAGGTAGTAATCATGGGCAACTGGCACACAATCTGCTGGATATAATGCAAACTATACCCCAGAGTCATTTCAGTTGAAAAGACAAATGATGAGATATTGAGATACCCACTCTGTCCATGACTGGCTGGGGTATTTCTAAAGGGCGTTTCTTCTTAGCTCTTTAAACTTGCCCTATTAACCCACCAAGCCAAAAATCTATACCAAACCCTCAGGAAATTATACTTCATCAGAGTCTCAGGTATGTGCTGTCAGCATCCTAGGGATATGGACAAGGCCTTGAGTGCATGCCATTTCTTTCTTGTTATTGCCTCTGGTCAGTGGATTGAGTGATGTAGTGCTTTTTGTACTTTGTTTATAGCCCTTCTAGTGTTTTCTAGTGCTGAGTTCCAATCTCCTACCTAGTATAGGCCTGAGGCTTGCTCTTCTGTTTTGTGGGAGTGCTAAATCCTTTAGCCAGTGCTAACTGAACATAAAATGTAACCACAATTCTTCTTTCAGCTTTCTCTTTTCTTATTGCACCTGGAGATTTCTTATTGTTTTTCTTTTCTTTGTCTTCTTCTTTTTGCTGACCTAGGTCATTGTTTTTCTGGAATAGAAAAACAACCTTCTCTTTTGATTAACTACATAAATAATTATGGAATGAATGCATATCTATTCAAACTGTCCACTTGGTGATGAATATTAGCTGTTTTGTGTTTAGGCTTTTTTTTTTTTTTTTAGGTTTTTGCCCTGTAAACTTCCTTTTACATGTATCTTTGTACTTTTATCTCTGGGATAATGACCCAGCAATAATATAACATCACAGAAATTTTAATTGATTCATTCTTAACTGCATTTCAAAAAAGCTATAACAATTTATATTTCCACCAGCAATGCATTCTTATGACAAGATTTATTGGTCTTGTAAATATCAGTCAGAAATTATAGTATTTTTCTTAGAGCATTAATACTTTAATTCCCTAGCTCCTCAGCAAAGGAAATAATTTTGCCACTCATTTAAACATAATAAATTGTATAATAACAACAAAAACCAAAAGCACAAGGATTGAACAATAAATCTGCAAACTTTTTGTCTGACAAACCAGCAAAGTTGAGAATAAATGTGCTATCACTTATACCTGAACCAGAGAAAAAGAAATAATAAATCCTTAATTCTAACTAAAACTAACTCCATTCATGGAGAGCTATTACTTCTTGGCTAATGAGAGGTCATTCAGGAACTTGGTATGAATCCTTAAGGAGCTATAGCCTGGGGTCACATCTGCCTAAACACATCAGTATGGTAATTAAGACATGCTCATGAAATCAGATGAAATAACTGTTTCCTTGGAATTTGATAAATGCTGCCTCTTAAGATGTATACTGTCAAAATTATCTTGGGGATGCTTGAGTTCACAGGATTCTGGCCCTGTGGACTGATTAGGAAGGCTTCTCTAAAACTAGCCTTGTTAATTCTGTTAAAATGAGCTTCCATTTCTGACACATTCCAGCTGACAAAGGCCTCCCAAATTCTACGTGGCTATACATTTGCCATCTTTCTATGTGAACTGAGAAATGTTTAGATGAAAAAGATCAAATTTGATGGCAGTATGGTTTTATTCCTTTAAATTTTCATGAAATTTAGTTTTCATATAAAAATAGACACTGAAAGAAATGTAACTAATTAAAGTATAATTTTTTATGTCTTAAATTTAGAATTTGTAATTTGAAAAGGGGTGGTATTACTGGAGATTTGCATTGTGTTCTTGCAGGAGAGGATTTCAGGCAAGATGCGAAATGTGGTAAAAGTGCAAAGTTTATAAGGCAAAAAGTGAAGGACAAAAGACTCTCTAGAGGAAGAGAGTGGGTCTTCTCAGAAAGTATATTGACAAGTCACTTCCTTATGTTCCAACTTTTATCGGGGTAGGAGAGGGATAGTTGGAAGGTCCTGCCCAAGTATCACCTCTGGGCTCTGGATTGACTTACTACATGAGCTAATAATCTAAGGGCAGCTCTTGGTCATCTTGGCCAGGCTGACAGGCCTAATTTGGAACTGGTTTTACAGGCTCTATGATTTGCGGCTCTGGTCTTAATGTCCGGCTTTCCTAGGTCTGGGAAATCTTTGTGCAGAGTCTTGCTTAAGATGTTTTAGAAATTAGGCTCTTGTGAGCAACCATACTTTTACCTTTAGTTTTTACCTCCTGAGTTTAATCTGTCTTCCTCCTATTGTAAGAGGAATAGTGAAATAGTTATCTTGTCCGATCTTGCAGTTCCATTGAAGCAGGACAGTTAATTAACTGATTTATTCTGCAATTAGTAATTTTTAAATCCCTGCCTACTTATGTCTAACTGCTACCACAATTGCACTGAAATTTGCTTTGATATTATTTGTAGAGAAAAGATTGGCCAAAAATATCAATAATATGAAGAGAGTAAAGGAGATATTTAAAACTACCAAAGAGAATAATTTTTGAGTCACATAAGAGCAATGTTTAATGTGTTAAGTCCTAATGAAAATTTTTTTCTACTTAATATTTGAGAAACCTCTTCCTAGTTTTTGTACTTATATGAAAGTTTAAGAAAAAGTTTTCTTTCAAAAAATATAAATTCTATTAATTGAAAATGATTTTTTACTAATCAGTTATAATTAATCATCTATGTGATTTTATTTACTTATGTTTATTTATTGTGTATTCTAAAATTGTTAGGACTGAATTTGGACTTCCAGAAGAATACTTAATGTATATCCAGACAAGGTTCTTTTTTATGTTTTTTGTTGTGCATCATAGTTATGCATAATAGTGGGGTTCACTTTGACATATTTATAAATACATATAACATAGTCTTCTCTTTTTCAATCCCCAATACTACCTTCTTAGACATGGTTCTTAATGATTCAGTCTGTCATTTTACTTAGAATGGGAGCCAGTGGGAGAAGAAAGGAAGGTTTAGTCAGGAGAAGAATCTTATAACTTTCAGTGGTCTAGCTTCTTTTGAAAGGGTTATAGAGATACCTCTTTATTTTATTTTTTTAATGAAACAGTAGATAAATTCCAATAACTTTTAGTTGATAGGGATTATTTTCTATAGATTTATTTTCAACTTTTTGCCTTGTTTCAGTCAAATTCAGCCTGTGCCAGGGACCTTTCTTTTTGACCGTATCAGCAAAACTGGCTCTCTATCCACTGAACTTCTATAGCAATTATTTTGTGTATTTCTCAGTATCTATCATGTGGTGAATTATACCTTAACTTTTCAGGTAAACTACTTGAGATAAGTGAATCTGCATTAAATATTTTTAAACTTACTTATCTTTAAAACCAGAGTAATTAGCATAAAAATTTGCATCTAGTTAGTAAAAAATAAATGCATGCCTATTGAAATGTTCTAGGTGGTGTTTCTCGAAGGATAGAAATATGGGATTGTGCTCACAAGAAGAAATAACTCTGACATAAAACTTCAGAATAAACTGATCCATGTAATACAGATTATAAGTTGCACATCTTGAAATAAATTGCATATGTATAAAAGTGACGTTTGAGATAATACTTGAATATGATAATGAAGTGAAGCATGAAGACATCTGTATTTTTCCAACTGGTTAACTGAGCTGTTTAGAGCGCTAGTTGGTATAATAAGTTTTAGGGATAAAATGATTGGCACATCCTGCTCTATTTCCTGCACATTTGTGGCAGAAATAAAATAAAATAAATAATCATATGTAACTAGAAGATTAAAACTTAAAGAGAGTTCTAGAGAAGGAACATCATGAGCAAGGGGATAGTAGCAGAGTGATATAAGACATGGGAGAAACTGAAAGAAGGTGTCTTGCAGCTGGAGCCCAGAGGTTGAAGGGCTGTGTGGTAGGTGATGAGATTCTTTTTTTTTTTTTTTAATTTTATTTATTTATTTATTCCACTTAGGTATACATGATAGCAGAGTGCATTTTGATTCATTGTACACAGAGCACAACTTTTCATTTCTCTGGTTGTACGTGATGTAGAATCACAACATACCTGCAGTCATACATGAAGCTAGGGCTATGATGTCCATCATATTCCACCATCTTTACTGTTCCCATGCCCCCTCCCCATCCCACCCCTGTGACCAAAGTTCTTCCATTCTTCCTGTGTCCTCCCCCACATTACGGATTGGCATCCACTTAACAGAGAGAACATTTGGCATTTAGTTTTTTGGGATTGGCTTACTTCGCTTAGCATGATATTCTCCAACTCCATCCATTTACCTGCAAATGCCATAATTTTATTCTCTTTTATTGCTAGTAATATTTCATTGTTATATATACCACAGTTTCTTTATCCATTCATCTATTGAAGGGCATCTAGGTTGGTTCCAGAGTTTAGCTATTGTGAATTGAGCTGCTGTAAACATTGAAGTCGCTGCGGGTGATGAGATTCTTGAGGGCAGGCAAGAGCCAGATCAGATAGGCTTGCCATATTTATTGCTACAAGTTTATTATTGCCAAATGCTCAGGCATTTTCAAAGCATGCTCATTTCAATTTTATCATATTGTTTTTATCTTATCCACATAATGTAGATGGTCAGGATGTGTATAGTTGACAAGAGTCGGAGAAAGATTCAGGCGATATTTTGAGGCTCTGTGAATTGTTAATGGAATAAATCAAATAATACGAGTTCTGTCCTAGGGATATTCTCCCAGCCTATGATAAATATTGTTTACTCACAATATCTGTTCTTTCCTTGAATGTGGTCTAGTCTTGATAGTTGATTTTGTATCTAAAACATTTATCAGATGTATGAACTTGGCTTAGTTTTGAGTTGTCAGAAGATTTCAAATCTTAATAATTTTGTCTAGTCCTTCTTGTTTAATTTTAAACCCACAAGGGGATATTATATTATGTGCCATATTTATATATTCAAAATAAAATACTTCATGAAATAAATCACATTTTATAGTATTCCATTTAATTTTAAGTTGTGATGCTATTTTTTAAAAATTTTATTTATTTTTTTTAGTTGTAGGTGGACAGAATATCTTTATTTTATTTTTATGTGGTGCTGAGGATCGAACCCAGTGCCCCACGTGTGCTAGGTGAGCACGCAACCACTGTGCCACAATCCCAGCCCCTGTGATGCTATTTTTAATATGATTGTTAATGTTCTCTTTTCTTATTACTATGAACTTTCATTTTGCATATTCTTGGCCCAGAAGAATTCCCTTAATATTGATTTATGTAAATGTGTCATTGATATTGCCTTCAAAGTACACTACACATTTAGAGAAACACAAAACATCTTCCAGGAATGATAGAAATATCTGGAGATAGGCTGTAAAAATGATTCAACAAGACCAATTTGTGCTATTTTAATATTCTCTTTTTGAAGATAAAGAATTCCCTAGAATCTACTTGGAAAAATTTTATATTAGATTGTCATTTCCAACTATTTTTATATGACTTGTTTTACTCCCTTAATGGCAACTAACAATTCTACATAACATCACTCAGAAATCATGCATATTCATTGAATACAAATAAAAATTTGCCTATATTGAATTCTTTTTTAAAAAGTGAATGCTTACAATAAAAGGAGTATGATAATACCATACTACATCTGTGACTTTACCATATTATTAAAGTTTCAATCATATTATCTCAAGTTTATATACCTTTAGTAAAATTGTTTATAAATTTTCAGTATCATATTTTATAAACATTGGATGAAAAATGTCTGATCCTTCTTTTCCTAAATAATGATTTTGATATCATACTGAGTTTTCCTTTCTCAGAGGATGCTTATAAGTATTTTGTATTCCTTTTTACTTTTTTTGTATTGGTCAACTTTTTATTTTCCATATTTTTATTAGTGTTTTCTAGTTTTACACATTGATGGAATTTGTTACATATTCATACTTATACATAATACAACAAAATAATTTAGCCAATATCACTCCTTAGAACTTCCACCCTCCCTCCCCACCTTCTACCCCTTGGTCCCTTTTCTCCTACTGGTCTCCCTTAGATTTTTAGGAGATCCACCCCATCTATATTTCTCTTTTTCCTCTCTAGCTTCCACAAATGAGAAGAAACATATGACCCTTCACCTTCTGAGTTTGATTTATGTCATTTAACATGATGGTCTCTATTCCATCCGTTTTCCTACAAATGCCATAATTTCATTTTCTTTATGGTTGAATAAAACTCCATCATATATACATACCACATTTTCTTTGTGCATTGATCTGTTGATGGACACCTAGACTGGTTCCATAGATTGGCTATTGTGAATTTTGCTGCTATAAACATGGGTATGCATGTATCACTGTAGCAAGATGACTTTAATTCTTCAGTATAAATGTTGAGAAATGGTATAACTGGATCATATGGTGGTTCCATGCCTAATTTTTTGAGGAGCCTCCATACTGATTACCATAGTGGTTGTGCTAATCTACAGTCCCACCAACAGTGTAAAAGTGTTCCTTTTTATTCACATCCTCTCCAGAAATTATTATCAGGCCAGGCCTGAGCATGGTGCAGATGTCTGCTGTAGAACCCCACTCTATGCATTGCTTCAGACTGAAATGTGCAAGCATAGACAATTCTGTGACATCAACATCCTGCTGCCTGATCTCCAGTGAGAAATGGAAGTGGGGCAGACCTGAATGGAACTTCAGAATCAACAGTTGACCGATATGCTGGCACAATTGGTTATCCACAAGTAGAAGAATGGAACTAGACTCTTGTCTCTCATTCTGCCCAGAAATCAACTCAAAATGAATAAAAACCCTTGGCATTAGACAAGAAACTATGCAACTTCTAGAAGAAAATGTAAGGTCGATGCTACAGTCTTTAGGCACAGGAATGACTTTCTCAGTAGGACTCTAAAGCTCAGAAAACAATGCCAAGAGTTAATAAATGATATGGCATCAAATTACAAAGCTTTTTCACAGCAAAGGAAACAATTTGGAATGTCAATAGAGAATCCACAGAATGGGAGAAAATTTTTGTTAGATACTCTTCTGACAGAGGATTAATATCTAGAATATACAAAGATCTTTTTTTGTTGTAAAAAACTTTACCCCAAAAAAATCCCCCAAAATAATAACTGGACAAATGGATTGGGCACTTCTCAAAAGAAATACAAATGGCCTTTGGTTTTTTGGATTTGGTTTATTTTGCTTAGCATGATATTTTCCAGCTCCATCAATTTACCTGCAAATGCCATAATTTCATTCTTCTTTAAGGCTGAGCAATATTCCATTGTGTATATATGTCACACTTTCTTTATCCATTCATCTGTTGAAGGGCACCTAAGTTGGTTCCATAGTTTAGCTATTGTGAATTGAGCTGCTGTAAACATTGATGTGGCTGTGACACTGTAGTATGCTGATTAGTATCAACAGAGGAGTGGGATAGCTGGATCAACTGGTGGTTCTATTTCAAGATTTCTGCAGAATATCCATACTGCTTTCCATAATAGTTGCATCAATTTGCAGTCCCACCAGCAATGAAATCAATTTTGATTTGCATTTTTCTAATTGCTAGAAATGCTGAATATCTTTTCATATATTTGTTGATTGATTGTATTTCTTCTTCTGTGAAGTGTCTGTTCAGTTCCTTAGCCCATTTATTGATTGGGTTATTTGGGGAGTTTTTTTGGTGTTAAGTTTTTGTGTTCTTTATATGTCCTGGAGATTAGTGTTCTATCTGAGGTGCATGTGGTGAAGATTTTGTGGATGCTGATCTGTAATGGGGGGGGGTAGGAAAGAATGAAGGAACTTTGGCTTGGACAGAGGGGAGGGAGGGGAGGAGAAGGTGTGGGGGGGTGGGAAGGGTGGTGGCATGTGTTGGACGTTATTATCCTATATGTGTATATGATTGCACGACTGGTGTGACTGCATCATGTACAGTCAGAAGAATGAGAAATTGTGCTCCATTTGTGTACAATGTGCCAAAATGCATTCTGCTGTCATGTATAACTAATTAGAACAAATTGAAAAATTTCAAAAAATGGCCAACAAATACATAAAGTCTCTTTTACTTTTGAATTATACCTTTTTTCTTCTGCAATTGAGTCACTTCATCTGATCCCTTAAGTTCTGATATGCAACTCTATGCCAAGCCCCCAATGAGTCTTGAAAATATTCTATCAATATAATTCAGGTGCTGCTGACTTTTTAGACTATCTGTTATGATTTTTACTCCAGTTACAAAGGAGTATGTAACCATAAACAAAAAATATGTAAAGTGACTTCAAACAGAGATGGAGAAATGAGGTGGTTAATGAATATCTTTGAAGGAGACCCAGGAGAAGAAAAGAAAGCAGAGAAAGGCAGGCATGTTAAAAATCTTCTGATCCTCAGGCAGACTGGCAAGAATAGTATATTTCAATTCTGCATCAGTGTTAGTGGGGGAATTTTGGCTAAATGCATATAATCAGTGCTTAAAACAACCAAGAAATTTGTAATCCCAAAAGTCCTTTAAGAAACACAGCACTATGAAAGTTGAGAAGAAAGAGAAGATGAGCCTTAGACGTTGGTAGCAAGATCAGTAGGCTGCGAAATTTAATGGATGATCCTGAATTTCTGTCTAGGAACTTCTGGCATTGAATATAAACGGAAAAACTTGCATTTATGTGTTTGTGTGCAATGTACTTTCTAGTCATTACTATGTTTTCAAGAGATGAGAGAAGCTCTGACATTGTATATGAAGATTCACATGCTACCTAGATATGAATAGTACTTAGATTATTTTAGTGATTCTCTCATGGGCATGGGTAGAAAGGAAGTGACATTCCTCTTCTAAGATTACAGAACTCTAATATCTACCTGGCTTACTTGTCTGCCTAAATATTGAATTTTGTTGTATTCCACAAGCTGTAATACAAAATAAAGACAATTTTTTTTATAGGATTCTCATCTAATATTCTTATGTTTTGACAGATTATCTGCAGAGAACTGCTATAAAAATTCTGGTGAAGATGTAACTTTGTTCTACATTTCTGTGGTCTAAAAGTTGTGTTTTTTAGGAAGTACAATCATCCATGGTATCCAATATCTATATTATAATACTACAAATTTATTAAAAGGAAGAGCTGTGATCTCATGGTAAGAGATAATGAGAAAAAAGTAAACTCAAGAGTCATAGAGAAATTCAAAGCAACAACCATGACTACCACAACAAAATTTTAATCTTTAGTAAAAATGCTATTGATACTCAATGCTATTGAGACCTTTATCCAGAACCTTCCATGTGTCATCCTCTGTGCTAGTATATACAAAATAAGCAATGTAGTAGACTGGGGAAATATCCCTAAGGATGCATTTAAGGAAGGGTGGTATAATAGATGAGCCCTAAAAATAATGCCTAAGACAGAGATTTGTGTGTTAATGATTTAAAGGAGTGTTTTTGAGAGAAGTCTGTAAGGGAATGGCAGAAACGAGAGAAACTAGACAAAGATGAGGTCTTTTAGATGAAATCTAGCTTTAGTCTAATCCTGTTAGGAGTTCTTAACTGGAAATGATGTTATAAATGGAGTTGGGCTCTAGTATTCACATCTATAATCATGAAGTGTGGTCATAACTTCCTATGGATTTCTATGCAAGACAGTTTCCATCTCCCAAGGTCAAGCCTCCAGAGAAGGTGGCAGGTGAAAACTGTTAGTGTCATCATGCACAATACCTGGTATGAGATTCCAAGGACCTGGGTATGATGCCAACAGTGTCTGCTATATGTAGTTAACAAAAGATGAATTGTGGATGCATAAGAGGAAATGTATTGTTTAGATTTGAGAAAAGAGGTAGTGGAGAGATACACTCCACTTCAGTGTTGGTGATAGCAAGAAAGCATGAGAGATTGTGTCTTTTTAATACAGTGTCCCATACGAACATATGCCTCAAAACAGTTTGAATAATCACCATTCAGAGATGGTTTGCTTCCAAAGTGGGTACTTCAGCTGATCTATAAAGGTAACTTTTACCTCTGTTTCATGTGTTAGACATATATCCCTGTGTGCTTCTGCATACCAGTTAGCAAAATTTTTATATGACACCATTTTTTAATCATACTCTAGAATTACTATTTATACTTACACTTTTAATTACATGATAAAGTATTATCAACAACTGTTAGCCATCTAGAATTTTCCTGGAATCTTGGCTCAACAAATTGTTCCATAGCTTTTACAGTCTGCATGGGGAGGTAAATACATTTGGGAACAAGCTACGAACCATCAATAGACTGGGGTTGGGTATTATTAAATATAGTGGGTATTGCATTAGTTTCTCCAGGTGAGTCGACACCTTTTTGCTGTAATCAGGTACTCCCATGCAATCTTGTCATCTTTTTCTGAGATTTTTATTTAGAGAAAAAGGTAAAGTTTGATTCCTCCTATAATATGACTTCCCCACTTGGCCAGTAGTTTTTCAAGCAGTGATAGCTGTTCTGAAGTAAACAGCTGGGCTTGTGGCTTTTTGATTTGATGAGGGCCTTCCCTTCCAGTATTGCAAGAGCAGCTTTTTGTTTTTGTTTTTGGTAATGGAGATTGAATCCAGGGGTGCTTAACCTTGAGCCACATCCCCAGCTCTTTTTTATATTTTATTAGAGATAGGGTCTTGCTGAGTTGCTAAGTGCCTCCCTAAATTGTTAAGACTGGCTTTGAACTTGCCATCCTCCTGCCTCAGTCTCCCAAGCCACTGGGATTGAAGACATGTACCACCTCACGTGGCACAAGCACCTCTTTTGGTGGCCCAGTCCTGTGATGTGGCTTTGGGAATCCATCCTGGAAGCTCAGTCTATGGTCTATTACTGCAGTCAAGTACTGTATCTTTTAAAATCAGCTGGGAGGCATTTTGTTTTCAATAATTAAACCCTGCCCAATAACTTTTAAATTGAAATTTAATGATTATTAGATGCAAGGTATAGAGGTGAGTTAACATTTTTTAACTCATAAAGTTGAGATACCATTTTTTCCCTCTTTTGAACAGGTATGCATCTGTATATTAGATTTTACACCTCAGGTGAAATGTTTTATTAAAAGTTTGCTGACTAAAATATGATTAGAAAATTTTCCCACATTATTCAAAAGGTGAAAATTATGTGCAAAAATACTAGATTGTTTAAACTATTTTTTAAATCTCATTGTGAAAATGACATTCACCACAAGAAAACATTTTTATAAAGCTAGATGCACTTTAAATAAGCCTTTTTTGCTCCAGTCAGGTTCCATCTTGCCCTTGAAAACTCTGCATTTTGTAGAGACAAACTGTAGCCTACTCAGGTGACACAACACAAATATCAACCAATGACTTTTTCATATAAGCATAAAATTAACTTTTACTAGCTACCTTTGTTAGTGACTTGATAACTTTAAATTGTACATATATTACTATTTCTTTTTCTTTGTGAAAATTAACTCTTATCCCAAGATATTTTCCCTACTGCAGATATCATATCTCAACTTGACAATTAAATTCAAAAGGGGACATTGCCAGTGAATTATTTATTTTTGTGAGCCACTTATAATAGTGCATTCTCAGGAATATGTTGAAAATAATTCCCAAGAGAATACTTTTAACATGCTATACATTTCAATGTCATTTTACAGCAGATAATTTTATTTCTAAGCCGAGAAAAACTTTAAGCGCAGGCTTTCTCTTTTTAATGAAATAGGGCAATGGGTTGGAGGAGTTTTTCTACTTTCTTGATTAAATATTAAGGAATTATTTGCAGTCATGATGTGACATACAGAAGGTTCTTAGAGAATGCCACATAAAATGACAATAAGATAAATCTGTCAGTGTGCTTGGTATGATATTACCAATGACTTGATTCCATTTCAGTGGCGTAGTATTTCTAATCTCTTGGGGTGATGATATGCTTGTATTCAGACTGCAGATCTTCAAAAGCGACTTACTTCATATTTCTGAAGAACTGTCAATAGTCACCCAACTAGAAACCACAGAATTGCTTCTGTTCTCTGATAGAAACAACTTGCCTGAAGGCAAAAGTACTGTTACATAATTAATGTCATCTAGGAATAAACATAGTGCCTACAACTTTGAGTTCAAAGCCACATCTGAGGGGTGACTGATGTAATGATTGATGTTCTGTATTGTGCAACTAATTCACTTGCGGTGTTTAGGGATATAAAATTAATGTACTAGATGGATTGGTTCTTTTATGGTTAAAGAGAAAGCAATTAGTAAAACCATTTTTATCAAATTCTTTCATACAGGATTTGCACATCAATTCAGTATTCACTAGTGAAGGACTTCGAAGTCAAGTTATTATTTTTCTCTCTGGCCCCCTTGATAAAATTGATTGTTGTCAACAGTGATTTAGTGAAACAATGAACTTTAATAATTAAATCTTACTCTCTTGATACCAATGACAATAATTATATAAAGGAAATCTCATTTTAACTAGGTAGACTATTTTGAACTTTTGAAGGTACAATTTATTCTCTATAACTGTGAGATAGGGCAAGGTAACCTTATCTGGATTGTAGATGAACAAACTGAGATCTAGCAAAACTTACTCAAATTGTAAAGTCCTGTGACAGAAAAATGGGAAAGAGACTAATCTAAACATACACATTTTCAAAGGCTACATCTCTATCTGCGATTTATTGGTGTTTTAAAAGGAAGTAGTGGTACAGAATTTTAAATTCACTGAGACAGAAAATAAGGCAGTACATTTTAAAGAAATTACAACATTTTTATATATATGGGCAACTTAACAAATAACTCATTTTTAATAAACATATAAGAAGCATGTTCATGTATCTGAGTAATTGCCCAGAGATAGAGTGTGGGAGGCATTATAATTCTAAGGGTATTATTTTAATACATTCATACTCCAAGACTGTGTCTCCTTGGGGAGTATGTGTGTTTTACCCAGTGTGTTACTGTTGCTGATGGAGCATGTCATTTGGTGCAAGTGACTGAGAACCAAATGAATTTTGCAAACCAGGTACATGTATCAGTCAGTTAACCTCATATCTGTCTAATCAGCAGAATCTGGTAAAAAAATTGTTTTTCTGGTACTGTTTGAACACATGGTGCTTTACCACTGAGCTACATTCCCAGCTCTTTTTAGTTTTTGTTTTGTGACAGGGTATTGCTAAGTTGCTGAGGGTGATCTTGAACTTCCTCCTGCCTCAACTTCCCTAGTTGTTGGGATTACAGGTATGCTCCAAGAATCTGGTAATTCTGAAAACAGAGAAATTTGGACGTCACTGAAATTCATGTGGCTTATTCAAGTAAAGTGGTGCCATTGTTGCCACATTTCACTTATGCTACATTTTAAAGAGGAAGACTCCTATGGACTTCTCAAAGAAGACCAACAGTTCAAAGGAACAGAAGAGGTTCAGGGATGCTAGGAATTTGGCAATTGAACTCAATTTCCCAATATTGAACTTTTGTACTCTCTGACAACTTTGACTGTAATTCATCCTCATTTCAGCCAGTTTTGCTTGGGCATGCCATTACAACAGTTTTATCCCCAGATTAAAATCCTGTGTCTATCCAACTTGACATCAACTTCATCTGAGGTGGGAAGAGTATTTTCAGGGGCATTCTCAATCATAGTATGCAGTAGGGTGGGACATGTTCTCAGCTCTAGGACCTGGAACTTTGACTTGTCCACTAATAGAAAGTGATGTCAACCAGTAACACAGGTATAACTGGCATGTTACCACTGAGGGTCAACACAGCCATCAACATTGTGGTTGGCCTTCAGAATGGAATGAAGTTATATCCATTTGCGAATAGAGCATAAAAAAAGAATACTGCAGGGTTGCTTTAGCGAAGTCTCTGAGCAGATTATTAAACCTCAGCCAGTCTTTAGGAAAGGAACAGAAAAGAGGATGGGAAAGTTTGGGTCCTGAAGCCATCAGTGTACTTAGTATGCCCAAAGGAGAGGAACCAGTGGCAATTTATTTAAAAGTTAGTTCTTAAGGCTAGCAATATGGCTTGTTAGTAGGACACTTGCCTAGCATGCACGAGGCCTTGTGTTTGATACCAGCACAGCAAAAAAATAAACTAAAATAAAATAAAAAGTAAAAGCCTGTCCTTAGCTACAGATTGGAAATCCACATGGCCTCCTAGGCCATGTACATATAAGACTCCCTGTGTTTACTACCATCTCAAACTTAACCAATCATATTAGTTGAGCATGACATGCCCCTTCCTAAAGTCTTCTGCTGCAAGAAAAAGAAAATTCTGTCAAAGCGCCAGTTGTGGGTGAAGCCAACTTCTTGGATATTTATATCAGCAGTTTTTAGTCTGTTTTACTTTAGCTTGTAACTCTGAATCCAGAGAAGCTTGTTATAATGATGATCCTTTGTTAGTGTTTACCATGTATGAAATACTGTTTTAAAAGATTTCTGTAGGGGATCTCATTTAATTTTCTGCAACAATTTTATGAGGTAATCCTTATTATCATTGCACATCAGGAAAGCAAGACAGAGAGATGTTAAGAAACTTGATCAATGTCACACAGCCAGAAGATGGAAAACTGGAATTTCAGCCCATGTGGTTCATCTTCATGGCTTGTCCTTTCTCTTGTATCCTATATGGCCTCTTAATTCTGTACTGCTGCTAATATATTAATAGATATTGCCTATTAACCTAGAGGGTTTTGTGGAAACAAGAGTATAAGTATCTAATTCATTATGCAAATCTTGGGACTGTTAATTTGTGATGAGGATGAGTGGGTTTGATGGAATATGTCCAGGAGTCAGAATTCTGCAAAATATATTTCAGGAATAGCTGACACTAGTTATTAAAGTAGCCAGCTTTTGCATGTATGGGTATAATTGTCAGAAAGAAATTTTATAGATAGGTTGAAATGCTGATCTTCTGGCAGAGAACAGTTATTAAATCTACCCAATTGCTTATGCTAATGGTTCTATAAGTTTCTGTAAATCATGCCTAAAACTGTATTCATTTGACTGGAAAGTCTTGCATTCCTAACATTATCTGAGGAGATCATCTCCATCTCTCAAAGACTAGTTTCCAAGTTCTTCCCCCTATGAAGCATACTTGCATCCTTCAATGCAAGGCCTTCTTTTGTCTACTTTTGAATTACAGAATGACTTCGATTCAGTAGTTCACATTAAAACTTTGACATGTTTTTCCTAGAAGGGTAGTAATTTTTGTATATGTTCTTTAAACTCTTCTATTATATCATACATTCCTGCAGGTCATGTTTAGACCTCATAGTGAATTCCATCTGTGACAGGCAAGATGGTTCAATGAATGGAAAAGACTTTTCATGTTGATTTGAAAATTGCTGTAGGTGGATATTTACTACCTTTTAGGTATGAATGTAATGTTCTATTATTAGTGTGACAATAATTAATTAATAATGGAAAAACTCAAGTCCATCAATCAGGTTCATCAATTTTCCATTTTCTCTCGTGATGCTTATCATGCTTGTACATGTCACATACAGTTTTTGTACTTTTGATTACAATGCAGATCTGTATTGAATCTTAATTTTAAAATCTATGATACAGGACACATTTTTCACATAATTTATAAGTTTCTCCTGAGGATTATTTTTAGAAGCTATATGAAATTTCATTCAGAAGGTATTTTCCACTAATATCAGACACATATTGTGCCCTTTTTTTTCCTAGTATAATTAAAACAAATGTTAAATCTGTGTGATAATAACACTCACATGCAACAGGCATAGCTGGGAGCAATGTGGTCAATGCTAGATTAAATTATGAGAGTCTTTTCTGAAAAAACTTCTTTTGCTTAATTTAGCATAAATATGGAAAAGAATAAATTCTATGGTGCCATAATGACAAGAACTGCTAACTGAAGTATGAAAAGCCTATTTAAGTAATTGATTTTTTCCCTCAAAATTTGAGATGAAAAATGGAAAGAAATTGTTTAAATAGAATTTTATTTTTGATGCAGATATCCAGATTGAGAAAGGTTGTGTGGCATAAATAAAAGAAAATAATGAATAAGAGGGAACACGAACCCAGAAGGAGTCAATGAATTGAATAAAATAGAACCTACTCATGATGCATCACAAGGGCAGCAAGGAGAGAGAGAGAGAGAGAGAGAGAGAGAGAGAATGAACTCAGCAAAGAAAATAGTAGTCCCCAAAACCTTGCCTTTGCACAGTACAGGAAACTTCCCTAAGAGGAACAGCTATGCATGTAAAACCTACAGTGAGATTTTTAACCTTACAAGGTGGGCAGGGTAAGGGAGACGCCTTCAGAGCTCACATGGTACTAGCAATTTCAGAAGAGTTTGGGCTGACCTCATCTATTATTGGTCTATTGGATTTTCTTCCTACTTTTCTTTGTTTTTCTTTTTTCCACCTTTCCTTCCATCTTTTCTTTTTGTCATCCTACTGTTGAGGTCCCACTATATGCCTGTCCCTGTCCTGAAACAAAGAACCAAACAACATAAATCCTTTCTCTCATGGATCTTCTGGTAAAGGAGTCATAAAACACATAAATATACACACAAGCACACAGGATAACTTGCTCTGGTAATGATGGAGAGTATGTGTCACAACTCTAAGTAATCTAGTAAAGCTACTTTGAAGCACTGAAGAAAAGCTAAGATCTACAGAGTACTCACTAACAAAAATCATTAAGAAGAAGAACGTATGTAAAAATTTAAATGCAAATAAACAGCAAATACAAAGATACAGGAATAAATTTAGGAGTCTAAAAAGCCGATTGTGGCAGAATATAGTATTCTGCACTTGGAGAGAATTCAACAATTATCTTTCTTCTGAGATGGTAAGAATGGACACCTCTGGGGGGTCAGAGACTGCATCAACCCACACCTTTATGGCAGGGCTGAATGGGATGGTTATGAAGAACTTGAAATGGCTACTGAAGCATAAAAGAAGAGCTTGGCTGCCGTTCTTCAAATGTGCATCAAGAAGAATCCTTTCCATTCTCAAGCTGGATTCAATGACAAGTTAATAGAGAGCTTATAGAAGGTTGATGCCTAAAGTGTTGTATTTGTAATGCCAGAATGAACAGACTGAATAATGCTTGTAAAATTTAATTGTTCACTAGGAAAGAATTCCTTGATGACACAGTTGATATTTAATTTAACAAGTTAATTGAAGAATAACTCAGGCTTACATTTTAGAAAATCAATTTACCATTCAAATCATTAAGGCAAAGGAAATGAGAGTGTCTGATTATGGGATGAGAAAAACATGAGCAAATGGGATTGGGAAGCTGTCTTGTTTTCGCATATTTGGCAAGGAAAAACCAGAGAGGATATTTTCTTGTTTGGAGCTCTTAAAATTCTCAAAAAGTATTTGAATTAAAATTTATGACAATTTACATGAGTAATTGATTCAATTTGTGAAAGAAGATTAAATCTTTAAGTTCTTTCATGGTTTTGAAGAAAAATTGGCTGGTACCTATGGAAAATGAATCACAGAATTACTATCAATGGAAAAACATCTTTCAGTTGAATTTCATATAATTCTCTCCAAGATCACCTGAACTGACCACAAACCATAAGTAATTTAGAATGTACATCTGTGCAGTTTTTTAAAATAAATTTTCATGTATCACTTTATCTGGACCTACTTAATTAGATTATGAAGTTTTTGAAGGTAGAGAACAAACGTCATCTATTTCTTTTTTGTGAATTTCTAGCATCTAGACTGAAGATAACAGCAACCTTGGTAAGCTATCATGACTCTTACTGGATTAGGGCCCTGGGTTAAAACAAATAGTGGATAGAAAAATATGTGCAGCCAAAACTGACTCTCAGCTTTGTTTTTGTAAATAAATGTATACTGAAATACAACCAATCCTATCCCTGCATTTAGTGGTTTTGCTGTTACAACAGTAGTGTTGAATAGATGCAGCAAAAACTATGGGTCTCAAAATCTACAATATGTATCCCTTTATGCACAGGTTTGCTGATACCAGAAATGATTCCATTTCATTTATGTCTTGATGTGACAAAAAATAAAATCTAAATAGTTATCTACATTTCTAATGAGTGGTTTAATGATTTTATTTTTACATTGTCATTTATTTTGGTTGATGTAAAAAACTAACTTAATTACATTTCTACATGATGATGCTCTCCATATACTCCTGACTGGATAATCCATTAGTGCATCACTAATATGAAACATCACATTTATTGACTATCCAGGTAGTGAATCAGTATCAATATTACCTAACGTGTTCAGATTTTATTATATCATAAGCACTTTATTAGTCATTTTACTATTATAATTTTATTTATTGCACACAGTAATCATACAGTGTCTGTACTTTTATTACCCATATTTTACAGATGAACAAGCTGAGGTGTACAGATGTTAAATAACCTATTCAAGGTGACACAATTTAGAAGTTGGAGAGAAAGCAAATTTCACAGATCTTAAGAGAAGTCAAAATAGCAATTACTGGATGCATTTTGAATGAAATTTCAATGGATATATACACTTGTTATATTTTGTTTTTTTCAGTGGTGCTATGACTTGAACCGAGGGCCACACGTGTGCTAGGCAAGGACTCTACCACTAAGCTATATCCCCAGGTCTATTATACATGTTTTGGTCATGACTTACTTTTGTGTTTCTTTTAATGTTTTATAAACATTGATATACTATCAAGCTGTGCTCTAAGCATGTTATAAATATTAACCCAATTAAACCCCGAAACAATCTTATAAAGTATATACTATGGTAGTCAATATATTGGGAGTAAAAATTTGAGGAACTCTCAGATTAAGTGGTTTCCTGATGATCACTCAGCAAGGAAATGTCAGACCTAGGACTTAAATGAAGGAGACTTATTCTAGTGACCCTGCTTTTCTCTAGGCTCTTCTGTTTGAGTTGTAGCAAGCACAGAAATGGATGTAACTAAATATAAAACAAATAAGCAGCTGCTGACCTGCTGGGAGACAAATTTGGAATGTAATTATAGAAGTAGAAACCTCCAGAAAATCATCTAAATCAAGTCATATATATTAATAAAAAAAGCCTTGCTTTATTTTCCTCAGCACTGCAGAATTTGAAAAATGGTCTACTTGGTTCAGAGAGGCATATTTACATGATATAATGTTACAGAAACAGGAAGAAGAGCTAGTTGTGTAAATAGCCAATCTGAAAAATTGTCTGAAACCTATAAACATTAATTCTCATGATGAAGGAGCTCATTATATTTTAAAGAATTTAATATGGGATTTATTTTTCCTATGTAAAATCAACTTTCCTTTTCCCCTGTCTTTTTTTAGAACTAGTTTTGAACAAAGCACCTCTGTCTCTAAGCTTTTAAAATTATCTGATACATTCCCTAAGGAGTATAAATCTCCTTGTCCTCTTATTTGGGCTTGGATGTGCCAAATAAAATGATATGGAATTTTAAACTTTACCAGACAAATCACCTGTGGATTCTGCAGAAACTGGATTGATTTCAACATGGAATAATTTTTTTCAGACTTTTGTGTTTGAGGACAGAGGTGCCTCTCCTGGCTCAGTGCACCTCAGCAGTTATTACATTAGGAAAAGCCCCACTCTGGGATTCAGAACTGTTTCCAAGGAGCAAACCAAATGAAGCAGAATGATATATATTTGTATTGCCTAATTGGTTGTACTTTTACAGTGGAACTTGAGTTTTTCCCAGGAAAGTGTTAGTATTGGCTATATCCAAATTGTGCCCTGAATAAACTCAGAGTTAGGGTCATTGGAAATTAACTTGGGGTGTATTATTGAGGGAAATCTTGGCAGAGACGATGCATTCCAGACAGCCTGTTTGGCTTTGTAGCATTCATGACATCTGACCTCTTGGGAGCTAAGACCTAAATCGGTTTTAAATGGTTGGCCTAACTTAAAATTGGGTTTGAAGAAGATGATTCACTGGGTCACTGGCTAAGGACCAACTTGAAAAGAATTTCATTTGCTAACACTGTGTGGTGCTAGTTGTTGTCATGAGCAGTCCCTGTATGGGCTGAGTCAACATCCTTATGAGATGTCATATCTTGAGTTTCTGAAATGCTGAATCTTTATTTTTTTCTCAACGATGAGAAAAAGTTGTATTGATTTTTCAAAAAAAAATTATTACCTGATATTTGGTTCCCAACCAAGAAATGAAAAATGAGTGAATGAACACATTTGCAATAGGCAGAAATATATCATTCTTCACATTTTTATGTCAAATGAGCTCTGATAATGGGGAATTATTATAAAAATGGTGGTTATTTTTAGTACAAATTCTTAAAATGCTAAAATTGTTTTTTTTTCTATTTTGATGCCAAGAGTACAATTTTATTTGACAAAGGGTAAAATTTCAGATCACTATGTCAAATAAACATAGTTGAATCATAACACTTTAAGATCAGTCCTAGTAAAGTCTAAAACTTATGAAAGAACAAGGGGAGGAAGGAGAAGCTTCAGTATGTGAATTGTTTCTCCATAGTTTAATAAATGTCATTAAAATGCAAGACCTAACTTTGGGGGACAATCTATCCTTTAAGTAATTACATAATTATACTTACTTTTTGCTCTCTAATGGAACATTTGTTTATTTATTATTCAATCCAAGAGAATATTTGTGTTGAGAGGACTGAAAGACACACTAGTGCCAATATCCCTATATTTTATGCAGAACCCCTTTCAGTGCACCAAACCTAGAGTATTTGGAAGAATCAGTAATAGTTATAATTCATGTCATTTTTTTGTCATTAAACCAACAGCAGACATTTGATACATACTGATTAAGAAATAACATGTGATAGGACTTATCCCAATATTTATATATCAGAACCAGGGAATCTTAATGCCATGTAATTAAATTACATAGGGCTTTTTTTCATATTTAATTTATTTATTTGTTCTATTTAGGCTTACATGATAACAGAGTGCAATTTGATTCATTGTACATAGATAGAGAATAACATATCAATTCTCTAGTTGTAAGTTGTATAGAATCACAACATATATACAGTCATACATAAAGTTAGGGTTATGATGACCATCATATTCCACCACCTTTACTGTCCCCATGCCTCCCCTCCCCTTACACCCCTGTGAATAGAGTTCCACCATTGTTCCCATGACCTTCCCCACATTATGGATCAGCATCAACTTATCAATGAGTACATTCGGCATTTGGTTTTCTGAGATTGGCTTACTTCACTTAGCATGATATTCTCCAACTCCATCCATTTACCTGCAAATGCCATAATTTTATTCTCTTTTATTGCTGAGTAATATTCCATTGTGTATATATACCACACTTTATTTATCCATTCATCTATTGAAGGGCATCTAGGTTGGTTCCACAGTTTAGCTATTGTGAATTGAGCTGCTGTAAACATTGAAGTGGCTGCAGCACTGTAGTTTGCTGTTTTTAAGTCTTCTGGGTATAGACCGAGGAGTGGGATAGCAGGCTCAAATGGTGGTTCCATTCCAAGTTTTCTAAGGAATCTCCATACTGCTTTCCAGATTGGTTGTACCAATTTGCAGTTCTACCAACAATGTATGAGCAAGCCTTTTCCCCACAACCTTGCCCACACTTATTGTTGTTTGTATTCTTGATAATTGCCATTCTGACTGGCGTGAGATGAAATCTTAGGGTAGTTTTGATTTGCATTTCTCTGATTGCTAGAGATGTTGAACATTTTTTCATATGTCTGTTGATGGATTGTATATCTTCTTCTGTGAAGTTTCTGTTCAGCTCTTTGGCCCATTTATTGATTGGGTTGTTAGTTTTTTTGGTGTTAAGTTTTTTGAGTTCTTTATATATCCTGGAGACGAGTGCTCCATCGGATGTGTGTGGCAAAGATTTGTTCCCAGAATGTCAGCTCTCTGTTCACTTCGTTGATTATTTCTTTTGCTGAGACAAAGCTTTTTAGTTTGAATCCATCCCATTTGTTGATTCTTGATTTTACTTCTTGTGCTATAGGAGTCTTGTTAAGGAAGTATGGTCCTAATCCGACATGATGAAGATTTGGGCCTATTTTTTCTTCTATTAGACGTTGGGTTTCTGGTCTGATTCCCAGGTCCTTGATCCACTTTGAGTTGAATTTTGTGCATGGTGAGA
>PVHX01017505.1:0-14782 GCA_004024805.1 Geosciurus inauris | reverse complement strand
TGAGGCTATCTTTTCTCCAGTGTATGTGTTTGGCTTCTTTATCTAGTATAAGGTAACTGTATGTAAGTGGGTTTGTCTCTGTGTCTTCTATTCTATACCATTGATCTATGTGTGTATTTTGGTGCCAGTACCATGCTGTTTTTGTTACTATAGCTTTGTAGTATAATCTGAGGTCTGGTATTGTGATGCCTCCTGCTTCACTCTTCTTGCTAAGGATTGCTTTGGCTCTTCTGGGTCTCTTATTCTTCCAAATGGATTTCATGATTGCCTTTTCTATTTCTATAAGGAATGATGTTGGGATTTCAATTGGGATTGCATTGAATCTATATATCGCTTTGGGAAGTATGGCCATTTTGACAATATTGATTCTGCCTATGCAGGAGCATGGGAGATTATTCCATCTTCTTAGGTCTTCTTCAATTTCTTTCTTCAGTGTCTTGTAGATTGCATTGTAGAGGTCTTTCACCTCTTTTGTTAAATTGATTTCTAAGTATTTTATTTTTTTTTGAGGCTCTTGTGAATGGGATAGTTTTCCTAATTTCTCTTTCAGAGGGTTTATCACTGATGTATAGAAATGCAATTGATTTGTGGGTGTTGATTTTATATCCTGCTACTTTGCTGAAATCATTTATTAATTCTACAAGTTTTCTGGTAGAATTTTTTGGATCTTCTAAGTATAGAATCATGCCATCCACAAATAATGATAGTTCGAGTTCTTCTTTTCTGATTCGTATCCCTTTAATTTCTTTCGTCTGTCTAATTGCTCTGGCTAGTGTTTCCAGGACTATGTTGAATAGCAGTGGTGAGAGAGGGCATCCCTGTTTAGTTCCTGTTTTCAGAGGGAATGATTCCAGTTTTTCTCCATTTAGGATGATGTTGGCCTTGGGTTTAGCATAGATAGCTTTTACAAAGTTGAGGTATGTTCCTACTATCCCAAGTTTTTCTAGTGTTTTGAGCATGAAAGGGTGTTGTATTTTATCAAATGCCTTCTCTGCATCAATTGATAAAATCATATGATTCTTATCTTTAAGTCTATTGATGTAATGTATTACATTGATTGATTTCTGTATGTTGAACCAACTTTGCATCCCTGGGATGAACCCCACTTGATCATGGTGCACTATTTTTTTGATATGTTTTTGTATGAGATTTGCCAGAATTTTATTGAGAATTTTTGCATCTATGTTTATCAGGGATATTGGTCTGAAGTTTTCTTTCTTTGATATATCTCTGTCTGGTTTTGGAATCAGGGTGATACTTGCCTCCTAGAATGAGTTTGGAAGGGTTCCCTCCTTTTCTATTGCATGAAATAGTTTGAGGAGAATTGGTATTAATTCTTCTTTGAAAGTCTTGTAGAACTCAGCTGAGAATCCATCTGGGCCTGGGCTTTTCTTGGTTGGAAGGCTCTTGATGGCCTCGTCTATTTCCTTGCTTGAAATTGACCTGTTTAAGTTGCGTATGTCCTCTTGGTTCAGTTTGGGTAGGTCATATGCCTCTAGAAATTTGTCGGTGTCTTCAGGGTTTTCTATTTTACTGGAGTATAAATTTTCAAAATAGTTTCTAATTATCCTCTGTATTTCAGTAGTGTCTGTCGTTATGTTTCCTTTTTCCATCACGAATTTTAGTAATTTGGGTTTTCTCCCTCCTTCTTTTCGTTAGGGTGGCTAAGGGTTTGTCAATTTTGTTTATTTTTTCAAAGAACCAGCTTTTTGTTTTGTCAATTTTTTGAATTGTTTCTTTTGTTTCAATTTCATTTGATTTCAGCCCTGATTTTGATTATTTTCTGTCTTCTACTTCTTTGGGTATTAATTTGTTCCTCCTTTTCTAAGGCTTTGAGATAAAGAGTCAGTTCATTTATTTGTTGACTTTTACGTCTTCTAATGAATGAGTTCAGTGCTATGAACTTTCCTCTTAGCACTGCCTTCATGGCATCCCAAAGATTTTGATATGTTGTATCGGAGTTTTCATTTGCCTCTAAAAATTTTTTTATCTCATCCTTGATATCTTCTGTAATCCATGCATCATTCAATAGCATATTATTTAGTTTCCAGGTGAAGGAATAGTTGCTGCTTTTTAATCTGTCATTGATTTGTAATTTTATTCCATTGTGGTCAGATAGGATGCAGGGTAGAATCTCTATTTTTTTGTATTTGCTATGACTGGCTTTGTAACATAATATATGATTTATTTTGGAAAAGGATCCATGTGCAGCTAAGAAGAAAGTGTATTCACTTGTTGATGGATGGAACACTCTATATATGTCTGTTAAGTCTAAATTATTGATAGTTTCATTGAGATCTGTGGTTCTTTATTAAGTTTTTGTGTGGAAGATCTATCCAATGGTGAAAGAGCTGTGTTAAAGTCTCCAAGTATTATTGTGTTGTGGTCTATCTGATTCTTGTCTTTGAGAAGGATTTGTTTGACATATGTAGAATGTCATAGATATTTATGATTGTTATGTCTTGTTGATGTATGATTCCCTTAGGAAGTATAAAATGACTTTCTTTATCTGTTTTCACCATATTTGGTTTGAAGTCCACTTTATTTGATATGAGGATGGAAACTCCTGCTTGTTTGCAGGATCCATGTGAGTGATATGTTTTTTCCCATCCTTTCACTTTCAGTTTGTGGATGTCTTTTCCTGTAAGATGAGTCTTTTGAAGACAGCATATTGTTGGGTCTTTTTTTTTGATCCAGTCTATCAGTCTATGTCTTTTAATTGGTGCATTTAGGCCATTTACATTCAGGGTTATTATTGAGATATGATTTGTAATCCTGGTCATTTTGGTTTATTTTTGTTTTTTACCTTGGGTTATTTTCTCTTTTGAATGGTCTTTCCTTTAGTGTAATTCCTCTCTTTGTAAATTTTCATTGTTGTTATCATTTTCTCCTCGTGGAATATTTTGCCAAGAATGCTGTGTAGTGCAGGCTTTCTTGCTGTAAATTCTTTTAACTTTTGTTTATCATGGAAGGTTTTTATTTCATCATCAAATCTGAAGTTCAGTTTTGCTGGATATAGGATTCTTGGTTGGCATCCATTGTCTTTCAGGGCTTGAAATATGTTATTCCATGATCTCCTGGCTTTTAGAGTCTGGGTTGAAAAATCTGCTGAGATACAAATTGGTCTCCCCTTGTATGTAATCTGTTTCCTCTCTCTTGCGGCCTTTAAAATTCTATCCTTATTCTGTATGTTGGGCATTTTTATTATAATGTGCCTTGGTGTAGATCTGTTGAAATTTTGTATGTTTGGTGTCCTGTAAGCCTCTTGCATTTGATTTTCTATTTCATTTTTCATATTTTGGAAATTTTCTGATAATATTTCATTGAAGAGATTGTGCATTCCTTTGGTTTGAAATTCTGCACCTTCTTCTATCCCAATAAATCTTAGATTTTGTCTTTTGATGCTGTCCCATATTTCTTATATGCTCTGTTCATGATTTTTTACCATCTTCACTGTATGGTCAACTTTATTTTCAAGATTGTATATCTTGTCTTCATTGTCTGAGGTTCTGTCTTCCAGGTGGTGTAGTCTGCTGGTGATGGTTTCTATTGAGTTTTTTATTTGGTTTATTGTTTCCTTCATTTCAACTATTTCTGATTGTTTTTTTTTTTTTCATGATCTCTGGCTCTTTTTTAAAGTAATCTTTTGCTACTTGTATTTGCTCTCTTATCTCTTTGTTAGAGTGATCAATGGTTTCCTTTATTTGCTCTCCTATTTCTTTGTTGGATTGATCAATTTTTCCTGTAATTGCTCACTTATGTCATTCTTTAATTCACTGATCATTTTAATTATGTACATTCTGTATTCTTTCTCTGACATTTCAACAAGTGTGCTGTCAATGAATTCTGTTCCAGTGGTATCCCGGTTTATTTGGGGTACCTTCTTCCCTTGTTTTTTCATGTTGATTGTGTATCTTCCTTTCTTGAAATACCAATCTGAGGTATTGCAGCTTCTATCCTATAATCTTGTATTGACACTCTAGATTACCTATGTCTCACCTTGGAGCTACTTCTATTCCCCCAGTGGCCCCAGATGGGTACTACTGCCACTAAAGTTGGTGGCGGAGGTAGTTGATGTACCTCTAGAGGGCAGTAGGAGTGGCCTTGGCTGGGCTCCTGAGGTGGCCCCTGAGGACTGTTTTGCCCCTCTCTTGCATTCCTGCTGGTGAACAGGAACTCTGGAGCAGAACTGTAGGCGGGCCCAGGTGTCACTTAGGCAGGGTCACAAGCAGGAGAGTCTGTGTGCGACCCTTTCAGTGAGTGTGAGCTCCCCTGGGACTGGAGGCTAGCAGGTCTGGTCTGCCTTCAGTTGGGCACCCCTGGCATTCCCTAAGGGTGGTTTTGGGCCTTCTGTCTCGCCTGACCCCAGGAACTCTGGAGCGGAACTGAGGCGGGCCCAGAGCTCACTTGGGTGTAGCCTCTTCACGCTGGGATCTCTGTAGGTGACTCTTACCCTGGGTATGCCTTCCTCTGTGGCTAGCGGCTAGCAGCACCTGGTCTCCTGTTGGCTGTACACCCATGGAGTTTCCTGAGGGTGGATCTGGGCCCTCTAGGGCTCCTGCCGGCCCACAGGCACTCTGGAGTGGAACTGAGGTGGACCCAGGCTGCCCTTGGGTGGGGTTGGCTTGTGCTGGTGTCTCTGGAGTGACTCTTGCACTGAATTTGGGCTCCCCAGTGGCTAGAGGTAGCAGTCCCTGGTCTCCCTTTGGCTGGACAACTGTGGAGGTTCCTGAGGGCGGATCAGGGCCCTCTGTCTGGGCTTTTTTTTTCCTTTTTTTTCTGTGAATATGTCCATTTGCCACTTGGATATCTGCTTCATAGCCATGCAAACTTGGAGGATTTGCAGAGATCATAGAATCTTCTGAGCAAAATACATTTTAAAGGTTATCTTGCCAGTGGCTCATGGGAGCTTAGAATTTTCTCTTCAGCATCAGCACAAAGAAGTTAAACAGCTTCTGTTTTATTCCTCCTAATTATGGGGAACTTGGTATCAACCAAGAGAACTCAAGCTATTTTAAAACAACTCTAAGTAATCGTGAGTTATATAAATACTGAATTCTTTTCTTTTCAGATATATAAATGCAAATGAATGTAATGACTTTCTTATCTCAGAAACTTCTTATAAGGATAAAATGTGGTTATATATATATCTATATATATATATATCTCCAAACAGTGCCCTTCCTGAAATGAGACCTACTCAAAAGTATCATTCTTATTACTCCAAGTGTGCTAGATGGATTGATTATTTATACCTTCTGGGTAAGGGCTGTAATTAACCATCTGAATGGCATTATGAATAGAGGTGACATGTGTCACATCTGGGCAATAGGTTTAAGAGCCAGCATATAACCACCAAGCTCTACTCTTCTTCTATAACCATTAATATTCCAGAAAGAATCTGCTCTAACAGTGTGGATGGATCCCAGAGTGAAGGTGACATATGGCAGAACCACAGCCTATTTACATGGGCATATTGCATGCATCAGAAATAAATCTTAGAGCCGGGCACGGTGGTGCACATCTGTAATCTCGGCACTTTGGGAGGCTGAGACAGGAGAACTGCAAGTTCAAAGTCAGCCTCAGCAACAACGAGGCGCCAAGCAACTTGGCGAGACTCTGTCTCTAAATAAAATACAAATAGGGCTGAGGACGTGGCTCAGTGATTGAGTACCCCTGAGTTCAATCCTCAGTACCAAAAAAAAAAAAGAAAGAAAGAAATCTTGATTGTTGTAAGCCACTGAGATATTGGAATCATTTTTCATCACAGTCTAACTTGGGCTTTCCTGACTGGTATATCTTTTCCTAGTTCAGGCCTGAATTAAAAATCATTTTCTTGTAGACTTCTTAGCACTAGGGAGAATCCTCTTTTCCTGCTGAGTCTGCAGGGACTTCTTTTTCTGAAGCAGCAGCCACTATTGAAGGTCATGCTTTTTCCTGGACGGACCATGTAATAATTCAAAAGTATTATGGAATACAGCAAGCATTTTTGGGGTACTTAGAACCTATTAACCTAATGATACCTCTTTTCATGAAAATTCCAAGTTATGATCAATTTAACTTCTTGTGAGTGAAGAATTGTGGATATTTTTCTTGAACTCATTTTTTAACACTTTCCCCCCCTTATTTCTTCTTTAACAAGGCTTTTTAGAATAGTTTTCCCTAATCACCCTTATGAGACTAATACCATGTATACAATGTACATCAATTTGGTTTTGCTCTCTAGTAGACATTTATTTATCATATAGCCAACACAGTATCTCTGTGCCTTATAATTTTAAGAGTAGGATTTTTCACTTCTAAGGCCAGTGTTTGCCCTCAGTGAGAATGGATGCTCTTCCTAAGGAGTAGACAGATAAACTAGGAAAGCCATTTTATGAATCTTCAGGTGATTGTAGGAAATAGCACTAAGTATGGTCCTAAGCAGATGGGGGATGAAATAAGCAGAATGACATTCTGGATACATCGTTTCCTCTTTATAAATTAGATAATTTTGAGAGCTGGAATACAATGTATGTTGTTTTAGGAAGTCATCATAATTCAGCAATATCAACATTGAGTGGGTTGGAGACTGGATGGACGGTACCACTGAGCAGAATACACAATAACAAAAACAGTCTGTGGCAAGTATTTAATAAGAATTTTTCTGTGTATCTCATCTTTACTTACTTTCTTTCATTTAACTCTTACAGCAAATTTCTGAAGTTCTATTATTATGAAATTTATAGATGAAACAACTTCATCTTAGGGAGATTGAATGTGCAAGAGGCTTAGAGAGGTAGAAAGAATTAGGATCTACCACCAAAGCTGACTTGACCAATTCACTGGAGGCTGACCACTGTCCTCTAGAGTTGAGAAGTAGACTTGTCTGGGGATCAGCTCACTGCTGGCAAGGCAAGGAAGTGAGAAGGACAGGTATTATTATTCTAAGTTTGATTTTGATTTTATTTTTTTAGAAAATTCTGTTTCTCTGTCTTCTGGGTAACTGTATAGTAACTGTATGCAATGTAGAAAAGCTAGCTCCAAGACTGAGCTCTGAACCTTACTAAAAGTCACATGTTTTATATATATATATTAGATACTTTTTATAAAGTAAAATAAACCTGTCATTAGTTGAAAATAAAAATGCGTTTGTATTGTCCACAGTGCAGTTGTGCTAGGGAAATGGGATAGGTTGCTGAGAGACCAAAGAAAATACCCAGAGATGGTGTGCAAGGCAGAGTTTACTGAAAAATGCTTACAGGGAAGTTCCAGTGGTGACAGGCTAGATAAATAACATCTCCGTTCTTTATGGTGCTTTGCCAGAAATAGAGCAGCTCTGCCAATCATGACACCTGTCTAGTTGTGGCTGAGTGAACAAATGGCCCCTATCCTCTCCACAGAGCCCTTGATTCCACACTACTCACTGTAGGGAGAGTGGTTTCAGAAGGTAGGCTGCAGAGTCAATGACATCATTTACTAGCTTGTTTTGTCCCATTTGTATAACCACACCCTAAGGAACTTGTTACTTAATTCCCACTATACAGGAGAGAAAACCAGTGTCCTTTGAGATAATATTTATCTGGATATTTCAGCCCAGGCTTGCTCTCATTGCTCCCTTAGCTTGGCTAACTTCTTGGGAATAAAAAGGAGTGATTCAGGGACATGGTGTTTTACTGTCCTCTTTTTCTTCAAGGATGATATAAAATTTAATACACCTAACTTAATGAATGTCATAGGTTTGAAGCACAGTACACTGTGGAATATTGGTTGTCTGCCCTTGTGACTGCAAGGCTGAGTGGGAGCTGTGGTTCACTGCCCCTGCCCAGCATCATGAGAGAGCACAGAACTACATATTGCAAATCCTGAGAAAGATCTAAATTAAAAAGTTGATGTTTCTAATAAATACATATGGCTTTTGCACCATTGTAAAGTCAGAACATTGTAGGTTAAACCATCATCAGCTGGTGATTGTATTACTTTTACAATGTGCATGATTTGTCTGTTTGTAAGCAGTCCCATCAATTTCTCTCCAACCCACTTTATCAGTAGGGAAGTAACATTGGATTAGCCTCTGTCTATGTCACCACACTGCTTTCAGCTACTGGTATGTGATTTTTCCCATTCCAGGCTTGTCCTTAGAGTTATGCTATCCCAATGTTTATATCCCATAATTTTAGTCTGTTTTGTTCACCTTTGTATCCTCAACATTTATAATAGTTCTTGACATGTAGAAAAGACTACATGAAGTCTTGCTGAATGAATAGATGGATGACAGATCTATTGAAGACTATGTAGATTCCTACCTTTACCATGGGAGTTCCTATTTATAAATGCAGCCAGCCACACACCTGTAATTCCAGTGGCTAGGGAGGCTGAGGTAGGAGGATAGCAAGTTCAAGGCCAGCCTTAGCAATTTAGCAAGGCTGTAAGCAATTTAGTGAGACCCTGTCTCAAAATTAAAAAAAAAAATTAAAAGAGCCGAGGATGGGGCTCAGTGATAAAGCACCTTGGGTTCAATCCCTGGTACCAAAAAAAAAAAAAAAAAAAAAAAGGAAAGTATAACTTCAATGATACATTGTTGAATGGCCACTTTATCTTACTTCTCCAGTGAAATGAGTCATGAGCTTTGGCTATCCATGTCTTTTTTTGGTACTGCTTTAAGGTGAACCACAACCCCAGTGTTAGTAAAGATGTCTAAAAGCTGATAAAACATTTAATAGTAAAGGGTTAACAGTTGAGAGAGATGTCAATAGAATTTCTGGAAAACAAAAACTTTATGAAGACATGTTGTGGATAAAACACCTGGAAAGATCCACAGAAATGCTATGTGAGAGGTGATTTTCCTAGAGACCTTCTAGTGTGGTGGAGTCAGCTGTCTCATGGGCCTGCAGTCATGTTCATCTATTCCCAAGTCTGAGCTCAGAGATGTCATGTTGGTAGCTTGAAAATGGCTTTGCTGGGAGTACAAATCAGAGTTCTTCTTACCCAATTACAAGTTGCTAAGCATTTTTCCAGCATATCATTATAAAGAAACACATAGAAAATCCAAAGCTTCAGGTAATGTGGTACAAACTGCAAGAGTGAAGGGTGGGGCTCAAAATAGGGAGCAGGGTAATAAAGTTCTCAACCAGCTCTGCCAATCAGTCCTCATTCCTTTTCCCCCTATTTCTGCATACCGCTCAGTATTTGCCTCAATGTAAGACTCGAGGGATCTCTTTGAAAGTGGTTCTCAGAGCTTAACTTGCATCAGAATCACATGGAGCCTTGTTAAAACACATATTTTTGGTCATCATTTCTAGGTACTGATTTAGTATTTCTGTACTGTCTGAAAAAATGTATAACTCTAAAGTGTTCCATATGATACTGCTGCCAGTGGTCTGGAGGCCACACATTCAGAACCACTGTTTTAAGCAAGTAAAGGAGATCTTAGGATGGATGTTGGCATTGCAGGGTGAAGTGATTCTCATTTTGACATTGGGGTGGTAGCAGGCCATCTATCAACTAGCTTTCTGCTTCTGGATTTGAAGTTATAATCTCCTTCCATTAGCAATAGCCTAATATATCTTTACCACTCAGCTGGGAGAAAACAAAGCAATTCAATAGCTTCCTAGAATAATCAATCTGAACTTTATGTATCAATCATTATGTATTGCCAATATAACATCTACTTGTTATTTTTCAACTTTTCAATCAATCCACAGTCAAAACGTGGATAATGTAATTATATTTAGAAACAAAACGTGCTATTAATGTTAACAATGTAAAAATGGAAAAAAGAACGGAAATTAGGGAGATCAAAATTGGAAAGACAGATGTAAAGGAAAAAATATTAACAAATATTTTACATAGTGAATATCTGAGTTATGTTTGAAGTTGATATAAACATATATAGAATGTTATGTATATTATTCAATTTTATCAAGGCCACCAATAGAAGAACTGGACATTTTTATCTCTCAAAAAGTGAAATGAGGAAGGATAAAGTATCATAAAGAAAAAAATCCTTCTCATTATTATTAATACTGAGCAATAGAGTTTAATGAAAGTAGGTAAAGAAAAGAATGGAGAAATAAGCATATTATTTAGTGTTTTAGAGGCAACTACATGAAGGCAGATACAGCTAAGAATATTGACCTCTGAGGGGTGGAATTGTTGGCATGGAATTTGGAGAGAATTCTAGTGCTTTTTATCATAAAACCTGTGCTGTCTTATATTCAAATTGATATATGAATGTGTTGTTCTTTTAAAAAACTCATTTACAATAAGGTGGCTTCTTTTTGGTATGGACAGTCTCTAGTATCTGTAGTTTATAGCTTAGTTCAAACATGCAAAATGAATATACATGACTTGATATAGGAATGCTGACAGAAAATATGGTATACTTTGTAAATAAAATCCTGTCTTTCTCACAGAAGATCACCTGAGGTGAAATTACTACCTGCTGACTGATAATTGACTGAGCAACTTCATTTTTCATCTAGCTCTTTGGGTATCTTAGGAGAGTACCAGTAATAATACAAGTAAATCAAAAGAATGCTGATTGCTTCTTTGTCAGTGGCTTCTAATAGACATAAAACCAGACTGCATATGAGCATTAAACACTCAGATAAGCACTCTACAGCTGTTTAAAAACAGAACCCCACACATTGACAGCTTGGGGCATGTCAGTAATCTGCTGCACTGTGACTTGAGTTTAGTCTGATGATTTTCCAGTTGTAAAGTGGTGAATTCATTCAACATTATTTGTCTTTCATTGGGAAAGTCATTTTTTTAATTAAAACTTTTGAGTGAGGTTTAAAAAACTATGAAAATGGAATTCTACATGAAATTATATCAAATTGCCTTTCAGTTGACTGAATTTTTTATAACATTTATTATTAATGAAAAAAATCAGCCAGCTTTCATTGTTAAGTACAGAATTTCTAATATATATGTGTGATTTAATGTCCCTTTTATTCCAGAAAATGTAGTTATTCATCAACTTCATGTGCAGTTATGATCACGAATGAGTCATATCACAATATCTTTAATTCTCAAGACCCTGATGCATTCATAATGATTGTTGTTTGCATAGGTAGTTGTCATTTAGCATGTATGACAACTTACAGTAAAGATAATGGAGAAAAAGTTTTCTAGGAACTAAGATAGTTGGGAGAGTAAATGTTGGAAGTATGTATGTCGTTTTTTTCTGTTACTAAGGGTAAGACATAGAGATATAGGTTGGCAATCTGATGTACATTATTACTGATTATTCCTGAAACTTTAAGAATAAAAAGTTTTTCAAACTTTTTAAAAAAGTAGAAAGCCACATACATTGTGTTATTTTGTCAATAGTAGATGGCTGCAGTAGAATAACTCTTAATTTTATGGAGTAAAATGAAAAAGAGAAACAATTGATGAGAAAATTTTAAAAACAAAAATAATGTTATCTAGAAAACTGAATCAGGGTTTTTATTTTCACAGTTATAATTACTTTAGTGTTTCACTCTAGGAAATGTTTCTGATTTTTGTTAGAATTAAATGTGTGTGTATAAATCTAAAAATCATAGAATCACTGCACTTGATAAAGCAATATTCTGTATTAGTTCTCAGTACTCTCAATTTAATGCTTCTTGTTAAGTCCACTTAACAAGAACAATCCACTTTTTTTAAAAATAATTTTTTAGATGTAGATGAGCACAATGTCTTTATTTTATTTACTTATTTTTATGTGGTGATGAGGATAAAACCCAGTGCCTCACATGTGTGAGGCAAGTGCTCTACCACTGAGCCACAACCCTAGCCCCAACAATCTACTTTTTATCTCCAGAAATGTTTCTTCCAAGCTTGAGAAAATGCTTTCAAAAGGATCTGGGAAAGATGAGGATATTGAACACTTGGTATAAAGTGGTTTGGTAACACAGTAACAGAAAACTAGTATTAGTAACTTTTTGGATTAGGTTTGTGAATGGTCTTTCACAAGACCTTTGTTTACAATTTGCAAAAAGTTTAGATATAGTAGATGATTTCTGAGGATTCTTTTGATACTAAATTTTAGGTGTTATCAAGAAATTAGATAGTTGTGTTAGTAAAGATGATTCTGATATAAATGCATTTTGATTACCAGTGGAGACTACAGAACTGTGCTTGACTTACCTCAGTCTGGCTTGTCATTTCACAGAGGACAAACGTGGTTACTGAGGACAAACATGGTTATTGCCTTTGCTGGTAGTCCATTCCTGCACTGGTTAAAGCTTGCTGCATAGTTGATAATTGTTGTTTAGTCAGTATACCTTCAAGTCCTCTGGGGTACATTAGAAACCTGTGGGATCATTATGTTGTGTGTTTTCTGTAACACTATGGAATACACAGGCCATGAGGAAAAAGAAAGAGCTCACCCTTTAGTTCCTGGAGTTTTAAGAATAATTAAGATTTTGATTTGCCATATTTTTTCATGGTAATTAAGGGAAAGTCTGATAGGTTTTCAGGAAGAAAATAAGTATTGACCAGTGCAGTTTCACCTGGGGGGTCCCTGGGGTTGGGTCACACACTTTCAGATCTTGGTTTAGTTGGATGAGTGTGTGGACAAATACCAGCACTGTGGCTACTAAGAAAATGGTGTGTAAGAAACTGGTGAAAACCAAATTATGCAGGAAAGATTATTCTTGCATCTCTGAATTCCTACACTTTCGATTATCACCCCATCCTGGTATTTCCAGAGCAAAGATCCTCCTCCTCCTTTTTTCTCTCTGTTCTTAATTTGTAATTCCGTTGGCTCATTTCATTCCCCAGAAATAAATGAGTATATGTACCCTTCAAAATAGGGCAACTATATTCAACCATTCTTTTGACCTTTATCTTATTAAAAAAATAATTGGGGATGGATGCAAACCTCCAAAGAGATCTGCTTTAAAAAATACATATAATGGCTGTAAAGAAGGGAAGATTCATAATAGCAAATATAAGTTATGAATCAACAAGGCAGAGGTGACTTCTAGTGAGAGCAGACCAGAAATTAGATTTGCCCTGACACAGCAAGAATGCCATCAAAATGTGCAGTGGCATTTGTGTATGTCATAAAGGTGATTATTCTGTGTCTAAGCTCTGGAGAGGTTAGACCTCAGATGCTGTCTTTCAGATTAATAAAATTGGTATTGACAGCAGATAGTCCAGGTTTTAAAGGAACCCAAATGTTTAAGTGTCCAGGAGATTGAGTTTTGAGACAAGATTACAGGGACAGGCAATACAATTATGATGCACAGATTCACTGTGAATGAATAGGAAGGAAAGTGTTATGTGAGAGTAGTTTAATATGAAGGGTAATGGTATGTACCATAATATGCAAACCATAAACAGTTAAAATATCAAACTTAACAGACTTAGTTATGTTTAAAGGTGAATATAAAAGGATAATTTTGCAGAACCAAAAGAGGGTGCTGTGTCTCTGCCTCTGTATCTTCTTATTTATTGATTCAATCTGAACACGTCAGAGTAAAGGCTAATACAAATGTGTTTAATGTAATAAAAATGCGTTGGCAGCTAGAGTTAAAATTAAGACTATATCAAAAACAATTTCATGAAAGCAGAACCAAGCTGAAGGCCCAATATTACCTGATCTCAAAGATTATTATAAAGTTGCAGTAACCCAAATAATATGTTGACATGTGGGTAGACATAGATCTGTGAAACAGAATTGAGAGGCATAGATTTGTCAATTGATTTTCATCAAAGGTGACAAGACAATTAAATAGGGATGGGAGAGCTTTATTAAAAATGGTGTTAAAACAATGTGAAATCCAAGTGGAATAAAACGAATATAAATGCTAGCCTCATATAATACACAATTGATGAAACCAAATAAATTATAGACAAAAATGTAAAAGTAAAAATTCGAAATCTTCTAGAAAGAAACATACAAGAAAATCTTCTTACTTTGTAATAGGCAAATAGAACAAAACCATTATTTCTATAAGAAATAATGATAAATAATATATATGAAAACCTCCTTTTCTAATGACATCATCAAAAAATTAAAAATGCAATCCACAGACTAGAAGAAAACTTTTGCAATACACATACTTCTAAGGATTTGTATCCAGAATACATAAGGGACACTTGAAATTCAATAATATGAAGTGACTTAAATGACCCAATTAAAAAATGGGGAGAAGATTTGAACAGACACTTCATAAAAAGAGATATACAATTGTCCAGTCAATACATAAAACAATGTTCAACATCATTAGTCATCAGGAAAATGCAAATAAAAACTACAATGAAATACCAGTACACACAACTAGATGCCTGCAATTAAAACGACTGAAAGTACTAAATAATTGTAGGAGTGTGGAAACAAGTAGAACTTTGCTACATTGCTTTCTAAAATTTAAAATGTTAAATTCCTTTTTAAAAAGTTGAAATATTCTTTTAATGTTAAATATATACATATCAGCCGGGCGCGGTAGCTCAAGCCTGTAATCCCAGCACTTTGGGAGGCTGACACAGGAGAATCGCGGGTTCAAAGCCAGCCTCAGCAATGGCGAGGCTGCTAAGCAACTCAGTGAGACCCTGTCTCTACATAAAACACAAAATAGGGCTGGGGATGTGGCTCAGGGGTCGAGTGCCCCTGAGATCAATCCCCGGTACCAAAAAAAAAAAAAATATATATATATATATATATATATATATATGTATCATTTGACCCACCAATCCCACTATATTAGTATTTACCAAAGAGAAAGAAAAATAAATGTCCTTACAAATAACTTGCATGTATATATACACACACACACACACACACACACACACACACACACACACA